>VZRE01009646.1:879-50163 GCA_013396775.1 Cephalopterus ornatus
TGCATGGGCAGGATGTGGGGTGTCTTGGCTGCTCCCCGGGATGTGGGGAGTCTAGGATGTGAGGTGCTCGGGGTGTGGAGTGCCCGGGCTGCTCCCGGGGATGTGGGGTGCCCTGGATGCTCTCTGCGGGATGTGGAGTGTCCGGGGGCTGCTCCCCGAAGGATGCGGGGAGCCTGGTGACCTCCCCCCGGGATATGGGGTGTCCGGGGTTCTTCCCTATGGGATGCGGGGTGTCCGGGCTGCTCCCGGGGGTGTGGGGTGTCCAGGGCTCTGCCCCCCGGGGTGTGGGATGCCAGGGCTGTTCCCTGGAATGTGGGGTGCTCGGAGCGCTGCCCGCGGGGTGTGGGGTGCCTGGGATGTTCCCGGCGGGACGGGGCTCCCGCGGGACTAGGGTTGCAGGCAGGGAACGGGCGTGTAGAAGCTCCGTGGGTGGGCTTCCCGCAGCCGCGACTGACCAGCGCAGAGCTGGGGTGTTCCGGAATCCCTCGGTTTTGTTGGCGTGATTTTAGGCTGAGCTTGCTCTTTAGCTCTGCACCACCATCTCGGTGCTTGTGCCAAAACCACACAATTCCTGCTCAGTCTCCTTCCTCATTTTGGGTAGGGATGGAGAATAAATTACTTTAAGTTACCTTTAAATTAACATCTGGGGTTTATAATCCCTGTTGTTGTTGTTCAGGGTCCAGCCCAGTCTCCACACAGAAATTTGGGTAAGGCTCTGCAGGTGTAACCTCCACTTCCCTTGGATTTGCAGGAGCAAAGTAGCCTTGTGCCCGGGCCTCCTCCTCATCCCTTTGGGGCTGGGGCAGAGCCCTCCCTTCTGTAGCGTGTTTCCCTTGTGTAAGGTGTGTGTAGAATGTTATTTTTGGACAAGCCATCCCTGCAGTGTTGTGAAAGGGTGCTGGCAAAGCAGAAAATCAGCCTTGGTGAACCTCAGGGCAGGTTGTACCCACTGCAGCTCAGATGTGTGCTTCAAACTAAATCTTTGGTTCGAGTTAAGGTCTAAGAAAGTTGCAGTAAATGACCGTATGCAGTGGATTTCTTTCTATTTTTAGTCCTTTTATTTTCCTTTTAAATTGTAGGAAGGATTTCTGCTGGGAGAGGTGAGGCAAGAAGAGACCTTTAGCATTAGTGATTCACAGATCAGCAACACTGAATTTCTACAAGTGATTGGTAAGTGATGTGACTTTGAGACATTCTGAGATTGGCACTGCTCGGGTTTTAAGTCTTCAGGACAAAATTTCATTAAGAATCACTTCACCATGGCAGGGTGTATCATATTTGCCACAGTGTCTACGTGTTTGTGGTTGTGAGGAAAGGAAACAGACCTTTGCTAGTTATGGGGGTTTTGTGCATCTCCTTGTGTGAAGAAAAGATTGTTTGCTGAAGACATTCATATGCATTTCGTGATGAAGAAATTACTTACTTAGCTGTTGGTCCTGTTTCTTGATACAGTTGCCTAAATGCAGCATGTGCTCAAAATGGAATGAATTCATTGCTTGATTTACTAAGACTGGGGAGGGGCAGATTTTCAGTAGAGGGTTTGGATGGACAGCTGGGAGTTGGCGACATCATAAACTGTCACAGCAAGACTGGACAAGGAATATTTGTCAGACAGTTTGTTTGACAAGCACAAGGACTGTACAGCCGATGTGTGTGAAAAGTGAAAGAAGATTGAAGCTCTTGCTGTTAAGTGTTAGTTGAATTAGATTTTTCATACGTGAGTGAGAAGCTGTCGCACGTTTTTAGCCAAAGCAGGGTCTGCATATAGGAGAGCCCTGAGAGAAAAGGCCTTTTTGTTTCTGTGTATATAACCAGATGTTAAAATATATCTAAGCCTTCCTAAAAACCCAAATGTGTCCATACCTGGCTTTGTGAATCTGATCCCAGATAACAAAGCAGGGTCTGCATAAAGCTCAGGTGATACACAAACATCTTTGGATTGACTCTCGGTTGTTTTTCTGACACAGAACTGATGATCTGAAGTGGTGATGGTTGTGTGCACAGCAATCCAGAAGGTTGAGTAGTTTCCTGTTCGGGTTATTCCTGAGAGATCACGGGTGGTAAATTGACTGAAGCGTCAATTAGTTAATTAGTTGGTTGAGCTAAATTACAGAAAATAAGGGCATAGCATTTTTTGTGTGTGCATATAATCACTATCAGAGCACTGTCTGAGGGAAGGCAGCTGATAGTTCTGTGTGTTCAGACAGGACTGCCAGTCACTTGGAAGTTTTTAAAGCAGACACTGCAGTGGTCACTGATCCTGGTTGTTGTTGGCAGTGATGTCACCAGCTGCAGCCTTGGCCTGGTTTCCTAAACCAAGTGTTTGTGGTGTTAAAAATCACTCCCTTTTTAGATCACCCCTTTGTCACATTATTAGTTACAGTTACTTTATGAAAATGGAAATTACCCACCCCTGAGGCCCTTCTGGATATTTTTTTTTTGTTTGTTTACCAGCCTTTTACTTCAGTATTTATTCATGAACATTAACTCTTGATCTCCCAGTTCAGCTCAGGAGATTGACAGTTTGTGGCACTGTTGTCACAGATGAGTTTTAACATTCTTTTATCTGTAAGATCAGTGGTGATGTTTGAGTATATATGGGTGTATATACAGTATGCATACTATATCTGTAAATAAGCCAACGTGTAAGCCTTGAATTTAGAACCTTGGCTGCTTCATGTGGTCTGAGCAGGAGGCTTGTTGCTTCCTGTTTTTCAAAACATGAGGTCTGTGGGGCAATGTCATAACCCAAGGATCAAGTATGTTGTTGCAGTCAGTATATTTCCTGGAAAACACTGGTCTAAGCTGCTATAATTGCACTTACTGGCTTTGTTAGCAGATTGTTTCCTGCATGATGGTGTGAAAATACTGGAGTTGACAACAAATTTCATACAATTCCTAAGGAAGCAGCTCTCACAGCAGCATCCTGAGGAGTTCTAGCCAGTGAGCATGTACGGTTTCTTGGGCAGTGGGCCTGGAATGGATGCTCTGGGCCTTGTTTTGATAGACACTAAATTTGCAGGGATGTTAATGTGTGCAGTCTGCTGTTCCTGGGAATTGTGATCCCAGTGTGACTCTGCTGAGGTGGCAACTCTGAGCAGCAGGTGGTGAGTCACCCTCCAGGAAGGAAGAGTCTGAACAAAGTTGTTGCTAAACACTCCAGTGGGGTTCTGCTGTGGGAGCTGGAAATATTAGTGCTACATCATCATAGAATCACAGAATGATGGAATAGTTTGGGTTGGAAGGGGCCTTAAAAGCCCATCTCATTCCAACTCCCTGCCATGGACAGGGACACCTTCCACTAGGCCAGGTTGCTCCAAGCACCTGAAAAAATAAGTCATGCTTGGTGTTGGAGAGATAATGGGGATTGGATTGTTATTCTTTTCTTACTCTTCTCAGAGATTACTGGCATGTTACCACCTTTGCTCCTTAAATAAGCACATTAGCATTTATTGCAACCTTTTCAGTGAAAAAATACTGCTCTGACTTTTTAATATCTCACAGAACAGAATTATAAATTGCAGCTAAATGTTTTGAAATGGCTTTGAACCCCTTTTCTCATTACAGACTGCCTTGCCTCTTGAAACACTGCAGTGTATAAGATTACAGTGACTGCCTTCCCCATCCCTTTTTTTTATTCATTGCTGCTGTAACAAAGTGTCTATGAATGCAAGTAAACTGTTGTGGAAAGGGATATCAAAGGGAAAAAATGCTTTTGTGAGGAGGTTACAACTATGGTATTAAAATATTATAGTGTGTATTTGAGGCTCCTATATCTCTGTGTATCTGAGCAGGTGTATCTCTTATTAAAATATTTCCCTCTGTAAAATGTCAGATTATAAAGAGAAGCCAGTTTTCTGGGTATGGTGCTGTGTCATCAAGTGTTGCTGAGACATTAAGGGCAGTGTGTGGCCTGACAAAAATGTTTATTTGCTCAGTAGCTGTGATGTGGAAAGTTCATGCAAGATATAGCACTGTAATTTCCCTTTGCCTTGAGCAGTTGGACATATGTCTCTCTTTTTTTTCCTTTGTTGTTGCAGAAATCCATAACCATGAGCCTTGTTCAAAACTCTTTAGGTAAGCTTTTTTTTGGTTGTCTTCTTGTGTTGGATGCAGAATATAAAACTAGGGAGCTCACTGCAATGTATTAGCATTTCAAATGTCCCTACTAGTGTTTGCTCATCTGATGGTATTACAGAAATCCGTGGAAATGGCACCAACCATGACAATGAAATTATGAGATCACAGTTTTAGTACCACTTACCTTAGGCTGGAAAGGGCTTATTTCTCTGTCTCTTTGAATTTTCGTCTTGGGCAGCTGGTGGAGGTAGAATAGGAGTCAGTTCAAATCATACCACTCTGATAACGAGGATGAATGTCAAAATCAATTGAAATTATTGCAGTTTTAGGTTGGCTCTGCCTGGGCCTGGTGGGTCACAGCACACCCTGGTGCCCTAACCCTTGTACCTTGCTGGGTTACCAAGTTGTTTTGTGATTAGTTTTACTGACCTGCACCAACTAATTATTCTGAATCTTTCAGCTTTCTAGTTATTTTTGCCTTCTGATCTTCTGAACTCCAGAATTTAAATAAAATATGGGGCTAATGTATTCTATTTAACAGCTTCCATCTATTTACATGTAGATTTTCTCTGTAGTCTTCACTTGTTAATACAGTGACGGCTTCTAAAGCGCTGTCTAGAATTCCTTTTTAGAAGGAATTTCCAATTAATCTCCTCTTGTCTTTATTTGGAGATTTCCAGCCAATTAAGAAGACACAGTAGCTTAGATATTATGATTGACAGTGGTTGCATTAAGAGAAAAGCTGCAGTCAGTCACTTGCTTGGTTGATAATTACAGAGAGGGTACTCTGAAGGCAGTGATTTAAATGCTGCAGACTCCACACATGGAGATAATGTCCCAGTGTCTGGGAGGCTCTTCCTGGATCCCAGGGATGCTTTGTGCGGCGCATATCCAAACGGATCACGTTCCCTGCTTCTCCCCAGTCAAGGAATGGGTTGTTAGTGCCTGAGCTGATGGAGGGAGGGGAGAAGTATCCACTGTGTGCTGCTGCACAGGAAAACTGGTGAATCCACTCACTGTAGAGCACGAGGGAAGCTCTCACAGCTCACGCACTTTTTATCAGTACCAGAGAGTGCTGTTGGTTGTTCTGCTCCACTGATTGTAGCAGATGCTGATTTGGGCTTTTTCTGCCTTATCCTTTTGACTTAATTGTAGCCAATGTGAGGCCCATTGCTCATCCTCTGTGTTCTTGTAAGCTGGCACTGCTGATGTTGAGTATGACACAACAGTGAGAAGCAAGGATTTTTAAGAGACTGATCTCTCTGTCTGTGCAGTTTTCAGATGGATGTCTTTCATTACATACTAGTTGCTCATCCTATAAAAAAATTATTCTTACAAAGCACAGAAAGAGAAAGAATTGGATATCTGCTACTTACCAGAATGCATAAATAACTATTGTGAACATGAATTGAAAAGATTACGCAAATATTACATATCTCAAATTAGTAATTAGTTGTAGTCTGAATTGTCACTACAACTTGCATCTTGAAGCAAATGGTATTTCCACTCTTATTTATCAGCCAAGTACCGAGCTCAGGATTCTCTGTTGTGTTTTTTACCCCCCCCACACATAAGAGCTGAGATCACAGACCTCTAACCAGAGTGTTTTCCTGCACTGCTTGAGATGTTAGTGATAACAGCTCTTGAAAGAGACCAAGAACTTGGCAGGTAAGGCAGGGAGGAATCTATTTTCAAATGTTTTTCTTTTTATCGTGCAGTGTGATCTACTTAAGTTTCTAAACCTGTGTGTGTAGGAAGGTGTATAAGTGCTTAAGTCTGTTGTGCCCTCAAAATAATGACATGTCAGGGTTTGGGCCTCAGTTCTGGAAGCAGAGCCATATGGAAAGACTGTGATACTTTGGATTATTGCTGCCTCTTTTGGCTTCAAGGGTCCAACCACATGAGTCTAATTGCAGGACTGGAGCTCAAGAAATCGATTTGAAGTTGCATGTAAAATGGCCCTGCTTTCCTTTCTTTTAGGCAGGGTTTTAACAATCAAAACAGTGCATTTATGATGATAAAGGTAAAACTCTGGAAATTGCTCTGTATTGTATAGAATGCCACCTACTTGAAGAATGTTCAAAGTGTAAATTATTTACTTTATGTATAATATATGTGTGTAAAATGTGTATCTGCCTTTCTCTCTTCCTTTTTGTTTCCAGCTTTTATGATTATGCAGGCAAGGTTAATGAGGAGAGTTTGGACAGGATCCTTAAAGACCGAAGAAAAGTAAGTTTTCTCTCTTTTCCTCCTGTTCTGGTCATTAGAAAGAGTGGGTTTGGAAAACAAATGAACAGTAAAAGGTAGTTAAGGAGGAGAAATATTTTCTTTCATAAATCTGATGGTTTGTTTTGATCCAGGACTTATCCTGTACAAAAGTTGGTGGATTTGTGGTGCTTAGGTTAAACTGGGGGGGCAGTGTCTAATTTCCCTGAAGAAATGTGAAGGATTTAAGTGTAGGTCTCCAAAAGTGAAAGGCTGTATTAACCCACTCAAATTTCTGAGCTAAAAATGTGGCGTAATGATTGTGTACTTTGCTGCTGAACCCACCAAAAATGCAGTTAATCTGAAGATCCGTTCGAAAGAGTTCATTTAAAGGAATTGCAACGATTTAGCCTTGTAATTGCAATTTTTGCACTGTCAGTTTTAAACTGGAAAAACTCTCCTATCAGTTATGTCACAGCTTTACATCATGGTTTTTAGTAGCACAACCAGTATTAAGAAGACTAAATTTTGTTAGTTCTTTGGAGAAGACTCAAACCTTTTCTGATTATCCAAAAATTGTTTCAGATGTTCTCATGAACTGATACATCAAAGAGCAGAGCTGAAGGTGTGGTTCCTTATGTAGTGAAGTGGTGGATTGAGTTTTGAATCAGTATTGAATCTGAATTCTGTGACCCTATAACTCTACTCTAGAACATTAGAGAGGATATTAAGTTCTACCTCGGGAGATGAGGCAAAAAACATAATTTAAAAATGTTTGTCTCCCACTAGTTTTCACTGGAATGTTATTTTTTTTAGGATCTGCTTACAGGGAGACTGGCAAGGTGCATAATCTGTGGGAAGAAAGCAGACAAAACCAGAGAAAATAAAACTTGAAGTGTCATGTGCCTACAGCATCCCAGATTTAATTACATTAATTGTCATAATGTCAAAAAAGAAAGAAATACTGCTGTCTGGGAATAAAGAAAGTCTTGTATTCTCTTTCATTAGCAAACTAAGCAGGCTTTATTACATTCAGGCTAAATAATTTCATATTTAATATAAAAAAATTAAACCCAAAGCTTCCTGTTCTTTTATTTAACATGGGAGTTACATTGTTTTATAGTTGATGGTCATGTTGTAACAGGACGCTGCACTTGTTTTGGTGCAAAGGTGCAAATCTCTAGGAATTCTATTCTTTTAATAGGTGCAAATCTCTAGGAATTCAGTTTGTTTTGTTGTGATAAAGCTTTTGGCTAATTGTGATACCACAGTTTTAGCAGCTTTATTCTCAGAAGGTAAATCCGTATCTCTGAGATAACACTTTTCTGATGCACTTTGATTGCAGAACGTTATTGGATGGTACAGATTTAGGAGAAACACTCAGCAGCAAATGTCATATAGAGAGCACATCATTCATAAACAGCTGACACACATCCTTGGAGTGCCTGACCTTGTCTTCCTTCTCTTCAGCTTCATTTCCACTGCAAATAACTCAACACATGCTTTAGAATATGTGCTTTTTAGACCAAACCGAAGGTAAGCCATCTCTGTATATGAACCAAGCCTCGTTTTTTTTTGCTTCTTACTGCTATTCTTCGAACTATTTAGAAGTTTGTACAATTATATGTAAATTATGTGTTTGTCTAATAACGTCTTGGGGTGCACTTGTTAATGTAGCAAGCCACCACTTGTTAGTGATGGCAGCTTTTTTTTCCCTCTGCAAATAATTTATGAATTAAAGTTGGGGGAAGCAAAAATTCTTTTCAGACTTTAAATCCTCAAACAAAATAAAAACATATTTTAAGAGATATCAGTTGTCAGTACCATGTTTCTTACGGCGGACCTGAATGTGTCTGTGGTAGTTCAAGTGCACATTTCAAAGGTTATAAGAGGTACGGAGGTAGGAGTTTTTGATCCTGCATTTATTTTGAACACAACCCGTAATATTTAGCAGCTTTTATAACAAACCTAATGCAGAAGCTTTAAAATGAGAAGAGTTGTGATCATCAGAGAGCTGGGATGATGTCAAGGCTATTGTAAAGGATCTCTTGCAAATGAATTAAGAAGTCTTTCTGAACTTTCTCCACAGGTATAATCAAAGGGTGTCACTTACTATTCCCAATCTAGGCAACACTAGTCAACAGGAATACAAAGTTTCTTCAGTGCCAAATACTTCCCAGAATTATGCCAAAGTTATTAAGGAACACGGGTAAGGATTTTTCCTTTAAAATGAATTAGTCATCAAGCTCCACATTCTGTACCTCCCAAAGAATACCACAAACAGGCATTTTGAGCAGGAAAAAACTAGTTCAGGAGACGAATGGTCAGTTCCTACTGTGCTTTCTTCCTGCTTAAAACCGAATCTTTCAGGGAACTCGGTGCACTCCTCAGAAAAGCAGAGCTGGTGTGGACAGTCCATGCTCTGGGCCTTCTGGCTGGATTTCCACCCACCATCCACCTCCCCAAGGAATTCTGTGTGCAAGCTTAACTTAAAACTTGAACTCTGATTTGGAAGTCTTGTTGTTTTTCTTGAGAGTTTTTACATGCGTGCTGTAAATGCCAAGTAGCTTTTCTGGCTGTTAACCATGAAATTATACAAGCTTAAAGATTTCTGCGTAAGTTTAATCTCACTCAAATGAGACTTTATTGTTCCAGAAGGAGTTTTGGTATTGAATATGCTGCTGTCCAATTGAATCTTGACAGTATTGTGCGTTTTTAGCAATATACTATTGTTAAAATAGCATATTTAGCAATAAAATACATTTTAGAAATACAATGATAGACTGCTTAACAGCAATTCAAAGACAGCATGAGCTAGAAACCTGTGTTGTCTTTTCTAACTGATGATTTCTGCTTTGCTTCCTTTTTTTAGTACTGATTTTTTTGACAAAGATGGAGTGATGAAGGACATCAGGGCTATATATCAGGTTTATAATGCACTTCAGGAAAAAGTACAGGTAACATCCTTTACTTCATAGTGGTCAGTATGTCTGTGGCATCTTGTATTCATCCTTTGGTTAAACCAGGAGTGGAGGGGATGCAGATTTTTAGAGCTCATAAAGAATTACCATGAACTGTAGGAAAATCAGTCTGATTTTAATAATGAAATATGTCAATTTCTTTGTAATGTGTGCATTTCCAGTCTGTAAAAGTGGTTGGTATGAACATCATCAATTCTTTCTCTTTTTCAAGTAAACGTTTCGATACTTAGGGATTTCTGGGAGGTGTTAGTTATTTTTAAGAGTATGCATTGAAGAGGAGCCTTGCTGAAGGCTGTAGGGATTTGCAGAGGTTTAAAAATGACTCCTGGCTCTGGGTATGAAGCATCAGCAGAGCTGCATCTGTTAGTTAAAACTTTTGTGGACCACGAGTGAATCCTGCTCCGAATGTGCCAGAGCATCTGAAAGTGCCTGGAGTGTCGGATCCGCTCAGTGTGTGCCTGTCAGTTCACAGCTTGTCATGTGAGAAGGGCAGCGTGGCTCTGCTGCCCCAGGAGCTCACACAGCTGCTAATTGTGCTGGAGTCAACAGCTCGTTCCCAGGCTTTCCCTCTGCACCTGCCCTGGGGGGATTTCTGTCTCTGCTCCAGCTCAGCTCTGCTGGTCTGCTCATGGAGCAGGGAACGAGGCAGCAATCCCTCCAACCTTCCCCTGGCCCTGCCTGCACAGGGGAGCTCTTCTTTCTCAGTGGGAAGTTGCTGCTTCCCAGCCTGCCTTGTAAGGTGGGTGAGGCACACACAGGGAAACTTCAGGGGATAGAAAAATTTATCTTCAGAGCTCTATTTCATTAGCTCCTGGCATTGTTTGTAACACTGCTTGTGCCAGGAGCACGTATATCCTTTGTGCTCCTGCTGTTGTGTGAATTACTGGCTCTGGAAAATGGAAATGGGGTTGTTTAGCCTGGAGAAAAGTAGGCTCATGGGGACCTTATTGCTCTCTACAGCCACCTGAAAGGAGATTGGAGCCAGGTGGGGGTTGGGCTCTGCTCCCAGGGAACAAGGGACAGGACAAGAGGCAACTGCCTCCAGCTGCTTCAGGGGAGGTTCAGACTGGGTATTAGGAAACAGTTTTTCACAGGAAGGTGTAGGCACAAGCTGTCCAGGGAAGTGGTGAAATCACCATCCCTGGAAGTATTCAAAAACATGTGGATGCCCTTGGTTTAGAGGTGAACATGGTGATGCTGGGTTGATGGTCTCGATGATCTTAAACGTCTTTTCCAGCTTTAACGATTTCATGATTTCTCTTGATCACCAGGGAGTTGTCTTCCTACCTTTTAAAATTTTAACTGTGGTATATCACTGTGTAAATAATATACAAGGTTTACAGAGCTTAAAACTAATTTTGGTGTTGGCTGACTTGAGGAACTTTATCTTTTGAAGTGACTGTCTCACAGAGAATGTTACAGGACTGGAAATCAGTTTTCTGGCTAAGCAGCTTAGACATGTATTTGCATTATTCCCCCGTTAAACTTCTAAAAATTAGATACAGAATTGAAAGCATAGTTCATGTTTTTCAGTTCTGCAGGTAAGGTCACTAAGAGTCACCTTCTGGAGAAGAAACAGCTTTTAGGGTTGTGTACTCTTCAAAACTGATCATGGTTAATGATAATGACCAATAAATACACTGAATCACAGAATGGTTTGGGTTGGAAGGGACCTACATGATCATCTTGTTCCACCCCCTGCTGTGGGCAGAGACACCTTCCATTATCCCAGGTTGCTCCAATCCCTGTCCAACCTGGTCTTGGACACTTCCCAGGGATGGGGCACTTACTAACTTTGGATCTTATTACAAATCTTCTGTAATGATGAATTATTTGGAAATGCTTTTCCTGTAATGCAGCAGTTGGGAATTGGCAACAGCCAGTAAAGAAAACGATCTTGAGCTTAAATATCACACTCTGATACAGTGAAGTCCTGCTTTTAATTTTATGCTTTTAATGTCTTCCTGTCTGGTAGGAACTTTATTAATGTTGTCATAGAAATATTTCCGATTTTTTTGCACAATCTTAGCATATCTTATGTTTTTCTCCCAGGCAGTATGTATAGATGTAGAAAAAAGTGAACGTGTTGTTGAATCCTTTCAAGCCGATGTAAACAAGTTGAAAAGGCAAATCGCACAGAAGAAGAATGAAAAAGAACAAGAAATAAGTAAGTTGCCTTTTAATTACCTTTTTTTTTTCCAGAAGCAGATGCTCTAAGTACAAAAGGTTTTGTAGAGTTAAAATAATTGTTTTATTCCTGATAACTCATGGGGAAAGAAGTCCCACTGGGAAGTGTATATGATGGATTTACGTTGCATGACACCTGAACTGTGCAAGTGTGTGTGAAATACTGCAGGTATTTCTGTTGGAGTCATCAAGTGCTAGCAAGCTTAAAATACAGGAGAGACACAATGCTGTAGAGAAAGAATGAGAAAGTCAGTTTTGGAAATAATATAGGAAAAGATCAGCTGTAGGAAAGGAAAAGTGGAGAAAACAAACCTAAACACTGGAGAGACTCTTTTTTCAGGAAAGAAACAGGGTAGTGTGTTTACAGAACAAGAGCTATCCATGGTTTTATAAAATCTTTATTCCTTTTCCCACTCCCATTTGCTGTCTTAGTGGTGAACATGTTTAGCATTGAAATACCACTTTTCAATGTTGAACTAAGTCTTTTTAGGTCTTTGGTCACCTCTTTTTGCTGCTCCATAATTTCCTGAATCAGTGAGACTTGTATGAGCATATTTGCCTGGTTGCCACACTGTCCCTCCTGTCTAAAATTTGGGAGTAGATAAGTTTTGTGGAGAGCTTGGACCTTTCCAAGGAGACATTGCTGATCCAATTTGATTTGTGAGTGCAAGGGAAGACTGCGGGTAGAGAGTAGGAGCAGAGAGAATAGACAAATGGGAAGTAAGATTAAAACCCAAGTAATTCATAAGCAAATTGCATATTTCAGCAAACACTTCCCCTATTTTTTCTTTTTGCAGAGATAAGCAAATAACCAAATTTCATCATTTTAGCTACAAGATGGCTTTTATTACTTGTGTGTCCTGTTACCTAAAGCTGTCTGACACTGAAAGATGGTTTAGGTGGGTGAACACCCTAAACTCTGCAATGGCCCTGCTGCTGCCACGTGTGGATATTTTTATTTTCTCCAAGCAGCAAGTTACTGTTAACACATGAGCATTTCAGAGCACAGTTTGATCTGTCAGCCCAGGTTCTCCTTCCTCTGAACCCCAGAGATAAGGTAAAAGAGCCAAGATTAGCTCCAGACCATTTAAAAGATGGAAGTGCATGAGTCACTGCTGTTTCCTGCTTGGCTGTAGATGAACGAGGCAGGGAACTGCTACTACGGAGAAGTAGAGGTGGGTATTTAGTGTGACTGGAGCTGATCCAGTTACATGGAAAAGCTGGGGGAGGAGGAGGAAGAGCAGTCTCTGCTCGCCTCTAGGTACTACCAGGGAGATGCAAATGCTGGGCTGAGAATTCACCCAGAGCACATAATCATGTGAGAGGGCTGAAACAAGAAAACATGCGGCTTGTAACTCTGCAGTATTTTTAGATGTGAGTAGTTAAATGCTGAATCTGGCCTTGTGCTCTCTCACTTGCTCAATGCTGGGAGAACTTCCTTGGTTTTACTGCGTTAAATATTTCAGTTAATCATTCTTTGGGCTGGAGGAAGAGGGAGCATTTGATTCCAGTTCCTGCAGTAGTGTTGTGTGAAAGCTTGTTATTCTTACAAGCTTTTGGTTAACAGGCTGTGGCTTTACACTTCAGCATAGAAGTCAGTTGAGACTTTATTTGCTGGATCAGTGAAGTAGTTTTGTACACATAACGTGTTCCAGGGTATGGTGAGTGCTGTGCACTTCCCAGGTGCCAGGAAATCTCCCACTGCAGTTCTCGTGTTGTGGCCCAAAAATGGAGTGCTGTTACACAACCACTGGAGGGAATATGCGCCTTTTATTCCTAAGGCACGTCTCATTGACTTGATGAAAGGAACTCTTCACTCTTCATTTGTGTTTTTTTTTTCCAGAGATGTGGTGTTACAGTGAGTAGAGCTGATCCTGTTTTGGCTGTCACTTGTACCTGTCGCAGTGTCAGTTCTGACAGGTGTCTGGAGGTTAATAACCACTTAGAAACCAGTCAAAACCTTCAGTCTCTCCCAGTGCTTAACAACACTTCCTGCCAGGAAGTTTTTCCTTATGTCTAATGTCCATAACTTACCGTTCCACAGCAGCCTCTTAGGCACACTTGAAGAGTGAAACTGTTTCCTCAGGTCTTCCCTTCTGATCCCTGTTATTGCAGCCTGTCCTCTCACGTCATGATTTTTAGGTCTCTATTGAGTCCTTTCCTTGGAGTTTCTCCAGTTTTTCCCTGCTTTTTAAACTGTGGTGTTCAAAATCAGATGTATTCCAGTTGTATTCTTGACCGTTGCAGTGAAATAATACATACCTGTATCTCAACAGCTGAACATCCACAGTATATCTTCACAGATGAACACATTTCATGCATGTTGATATTTATAGTTTACTTAGATCAAGTGTTTATTTTCCGCAGAGGGATGCAACTGTTCCTCATGTTGTAAGGTTTTGCAGTTCATTATTCCTGTGCATGCCTTCCTTAAAATATTTCCCAAATCACCTCATTTAAGATGACTTTCACATTCCTATTCTGATAACCCTGTTACACCTGCAGCTCTAATTCCATCATTTAGGCTTTTAATGAGAGTATGGTTTTTAAAATAATAATTTGAGAGAAGAAAACAAGGTAATTTCCTTGCAGGTGTTCATGAGGTTGCCCCCAAGCACAAGGGGCATTGGAAGAGAAAGTAGAAAGTGGTATTTTTAAGGTGTAACATCAAAAATCAGTTATCACAGATGAAAAGTGAGCTTTGATTACTGAGTAAGACACAGGTGGAGAGGAGCAGCCAAGATGAGCCCTAAGGGAGGTTACTGTGCTTTTGGATGTGAGAAGGAACAAAAATACAGAGGAAAGATGAGGTGGAAACAGCAACAGGCTGTGGAAACATCCTGTAGCTGTGTTTTTTGGGAGCTTAAACTGGAGGAAATGAACTGTGCAGGATGACTGTGCACATGAAAACGTAGCACGCCTGCACTTGGGTGGTTTATTCGCTTTCTGACACATTTTGTTTTTGAAATGGGATCACTGGGATAATTGAGTTGTGCTGATACTGATGAGTTCCATGGCTGCACTGCTAAATTTAGGGCAGTTTGTCACGCTCCGAGAGTCGGATGTAGCAATAAGCAGGATTTGGTGTGATAGTCGGGGATAGTGTATTGATGACTATATAAGACAAAAATCAGAACTAGGAAAGATGAGTAGTGGAGACTCAGAGGACAAAATCCAGTGCTGGAGTTAGAAAGCAGTGCCAGGGATGAACATTTAATAGCAACCAGAACTCAAGGAGAGAGGGCCGCGCCGTGTGCTGTTCACAGCTCGGGTATGTGAAGCACATTGTCAAGAAATCATTAAGTACCCCCATGTTCTTTGTTTTGTAGGAATGCAGCAAGCAATTTTAAGCAGGCAATTGCCAACAGATAACTTGGAGCCTATGTTTGTTCCCCGGATGTCCTACACTGGGTTTGCCGTGGAAGGCTGCACACTGGAAGATTCGGATGTCTCTGATCCTCCCCCTCCGTACTCCGATTTCAATGCAACCAGCCAGGACAGCGCTGCCGGCCCCGGGCTCCTGGACAGCAGTGTCTTCATGCCTCGGCCTCAAGCAGTAGGTTCCTCCAGTTATGTTTCCACAACTGCAGGATTGAAATATTCTGGTAATGGAGCATCCATGCCATCTTCCCAAAGAGCGGTCGGTGACAATGTTGACGAATCAGAAGACAGTGATTATGAGAATTTGCTTGAACCCACAGAGTCCTCTGACAGTGAATACTCACAGACAAGGGATTCACGACCTCCAGCACATCCCGACGGTGATTCCAGGAACACTCAAACTTCTCAGATTTGATAGGGGGGAAAAACAAAAGAATCCACACGACACTGTTTTTTCATAATTGTTACCGAGAGATTTTGGGGATTTAACCTGGAGGAGATGAACTACACAGGATTACTGTGCACACAAAATGTAGAAGACTTGCACTAGATGGTTTATTCACCTTGTGATACATTTTGCAAGTTTTATAATGGAATCATTAGGATAATCAAGTTGTACTAATACTGATGAGGTTCATGGATGTACTGGTAAATTTAGGCAAAATGAAATTTATAGAGATCTTGTAGCTTTTGTTGCCATATTTTCTTTAAGACAATAAATTGGGATGTAGTAACTAAGCACAGTTAGTCTACAGATAATGTTCTCAAATCAAAACTTACCTCTTGCACTATCATGCCTTGAATTTTAATTTTTGAAAGGGAATAAATGTATCAGCCGCCTTCAAAATAGCTTTTGATGGTAAGCCAAATTGGCCTTTGCAAGCAGAGAAATTTTGATAATTCTGAGAAGCCTGATTGGAAAAGATGTGGTCAACCTTCTTCTGTGGGCATGGTCTTATCAGAGGAGGGCTTTGGTTCGACCTTTTTTACAAGCAGAATGTGTCTCACTTCAACTGATGGTTGCCTTTTTTTTCTGTAAAGGTTGGGGGGGGGTTGGGATGCCTGGTAAATCATCCAAATGAATGTCATAAATATAATTATTCTGGTCTCACTGGGTTTACAATGACTTTACGCCACACTGGCCTCATTTATTGTCTCATTGGTTATTTTAGCATAAATACAAAGTGCACATGCAGGAGTAAATGACCGACAGAAGTAGTAAATTCCATCATGATTGGACTTTGGAGTCTGCAAATTGCAAACATCAGAGACTGCTTCTTGCATTTTATTTGCATCTGAGTATTGGATTTACGCTTCTAGATGAGTTTTTTATGTATTAAATAGGGGGATAGAGTAGGAGAAGATTGTTTGGAGAGTCCCCTGGGTTTATTACCTCTTTTCCTCTGGGTGAAACGTGTAAATGATTATTTTAAATTGAATTACAGCTCTTGTCAGAAAACTGCCGTTTGGGATAAATGAAGTGTGGTATATTTAGAGAATTTCATGTTTGGATGCACTTACTTTTATTTAAATACTGCTTGTATGCTAACGTTGCCCAAAATATGTGAAATTTGTGCCACTAAGAAGTTTGTATTATTGGACTTTATCCCTGATGTGTAAATGAGAAAATACACATTTTAAGATGAGGTTATCTGCAGCATTTATCTCTTGAGGTGCCAGTAACCACTTCTTTGGTTTTACACCCAGAACAGCAAAGCAGTCGCTTAAAAATTTCAAATATATCAGATTTACACACTGACATTTCAGTCTTTTGGATCGTATCTGTAGGCAAAAGTCTGTTCATTGCCCTCTCCTGACCTGTACTAAATGAAGCAAAATAACTTTGGGAAAAACGAGATGTTAAATTTGCCACTCTTCTACTGAGTGTTTCCACCTTTAAACATCCATTGCTCTGGTTTTAACTATTCTACATTATTCTCATTAGCCTTAACTTGATGGATTTCACTTTTTGGAGTGTTGCAGTCCATGGGACAGAGACCTTGCCCTGGAGTTTATACCTGTGGCTCAGGTACAAAGGTGTCGGTGTTGGAATCAGGATTGACAGGTTGGCAGCCACCGTCTTTTACTTTTATTCCGTACAGAAACCTGCAAAATGTACGCCTCTGACAAAGCAGTTAAATGTGACAATAAAATCTTATTTAATCCTGTAGCATAGATTTTAATACTTGTCAGGTCCCACCTTAGTGAAAGAACTCACTGGGGTATGGACATGCAGCTCAAAAGTGGGGGCTCTTTAAGGCTGCTCTGCCTGGGGGACTGAGGGGAAGGAGGCAGCACTTCGCCATGTGTATTCCATGTTTATGTTGATACAAGATCCTTGAATTCTGGGGGTTTATACCCAGAAATGCCTTGGTTTTACAGACGACATGCAGGTGATCTGTGGTGGAATGTGTGTGTCGTCCTGCCCTGTACCCAGTGCCCTTCTGCAGATATTTTCATTTGCCATAACTGCTGACTCAGAAGAGCAAAGGGTATGGGTTTATTTATGTATTTTTTTTCTTAAATTCAGATAATGTCCTGGCAAAAGTACACGTGACTGGACTTTGCAGTTTTCATTACGGTCCTGCTAAATGTAACAGTGTTGGGTTGTGATCTGCCTGAAGGCAACAGGGAGCAGCTTTAGTCATAAAACTGGTGCTTCACACCCGTGAAACACCAGTTTTCCACATCTGACTCGTGGACAGTCTCTCCTGGTGATTCCCAGGAGCAGGGCCTGCAGCCGTGTCCTCTCACTAACAGGGAGGCAGCGCTGAGGAAAAGCTACTGAAAACTGGCATCTGTGCCCTTCAGTTCCAAATCCTGGAGTTTCTCTGGTGCAGTGAAATATTTTTTGGTTCAGTGCTGCGAGAAGCCTGGCATTGCTGTTTATTTCCAAATTTACTCTGATTCCCCCCTCTGATTGTTTATAGTAGAAGAACGGGATTGTACCATATGGAGAAACTCAGTGAGTTAGAACTCTTGCATATGCTGACAAAAGGAAGCATCACCAAATATTTCTGAAATTAGCTTGGATTGACACCACGGGAGCCTCCAAGTCCCCTCCTTGCTTAGGGAGTGGTGCGTGTTGGCAGAAAGACACGTGAGCGTCGTTAATTTTGGCATATTCATGGCTCTGCAGGTTTTGAGTTCAATTCTCACATCTCCTGCCTGCTCGGGGACATTTCAGTGCCTCTGACATGTCCCGAGTTAAAATTTAAAGGGAAGCTGTCACTGTTTAATGTAGCAGCAAAGTAAAACAAACAAACTGATAAGATTTCCTGTTAAGTGGGAAGATGCTTCAGACTATACTGAACTTAACTAGAATCACACTGAAACTTGGCTTTTTTTGGTGCTGCAAGGTTTATTTTAGGCTTCTTGATAACAGACTTGCTTTGCTTGGCTCTTCTGTGGTACTGCCTCTGAGCAGTCCATGGATCAGCTTGAAAAGGTGTTGGCTTTGAGGAGGATCTTCCCCCAGATTTCTCTTGGTGTATAAAATTACAGGGGTTTCACACACACATGTCTCTGTCAGATTTGGGGGGGGGTATTTGCATCTATGTGCAAAACCTGCTCGCTTTTATAGACCTGGGAAGAAAACAGAAGTTTTATTAGAGTTTCATTAGCAAATTGGTAAGTACTTGGACACCTTCCAGTGCCTGAAGGGGCTCCAGGAGAGCTGGAGAGGGGCTTTGGACAAGGGCCAGGAGGGACAGGACACGGGGGAAAGTCTTCCCACTGCCAGAGGGCAGCGTTGGATGGGATATTGGGAAGAAATCCTTCCCTGTGAGGGTGGTGAGGCCCTGGCACAGGTTGCCCAGAGAAGCTGTGGCTGCCCCATCCCTGGAAGTGTCCAAGGCCAGGTTGGACGGGGCTTGGAGCAACCTGGGCTAGTGGAAGGTGTCCCTTCCAACCCAAACCATTCCATGGTTCTATGACCTGTCCCAGCCTGTGGTCAGAGCAATGACAGGAACGTCACATGGCTCAGATTTGCATTTGTCCCCGTCGGGGGCTCCTGCAGAGGTCTCACCTGCTCCACATTTCACACCTCAAGTGGCCAAGTGTAAGGATGTTTCTTCAGATTGTTGACTCTTGTGTTTTCTTTTTCTCCTCTCTTAACCATGAATAATCTTTTATAGCATTGCAGCATCTCAGCTGAAGTTCCTAAGAGGAGAAAAAAAGGAGATTCCCTTGCTGTGAACAGAAATACCTGTGGATTCCCCTCCGGGAATGGGCAGTATTATTCCCGCTGGTGGAAGCAGAGAGGGCTGTCTCTTTTACTTACTAGCTTCCATCAAAATTGGATGGGGGGGTGATCATTGTTCACAGGGGACAGAAGGGCTGGAATAGGTGAAAAATCACGGTGTTACTTGGAAACCCTCCTCCAAAGGGAGCAAATCCTGCACTCCACAGGTTTGTAAGGCAGGGAGGGCAGAGGGTTGGGAAAGCTCACTCTACACGAGCTGCAGCCTCAGTGAAGTGAGCACTGGGAGATCGTTCTCCTTCCTTTGAGAGAATTGCAGGTTCAGCTTCCCAGGGCAAGTCCTGCGAGTGAAGATGGATGTCAAAGCAGGTCAGCTGGATCCAGTAAGAGCTGCCTTCAGGAAAGAAGGGATCACCACAATCGCATTGGCTTCGGCGTGGGTGGGTGAGGATTAAATCCAGCAGCGGGCTGTGTGCCAGCAGAAATCTAGGAGGTTTTTCCCCCTAGGAAAGTAGATTTTTTTTTTTCCCCTCTTTCTGACCTTTAAACAAGATACTAACTTGGAGCTCCTTGTCTTTTCCCTAGGCATCGTCCAGGGAAAACAAAACATTATTGCCTTTTCCGGGCTTATTAGGGAAAGGTGCCTGCTGAGCTGTGCAGAAGGAGCTCAGGGATACCAAGGCTGTGAAAGCTGCTGCTCTGCAGCACTCCAGGTCACTGCAGGGTTTTGCATTCATTATTTCCAGCTCTCCTGAGATCCTGTGGTGCCAAGCCATGCTGGGGACTCTGCTGGCATCAGGAATCTTGATACTCACCTGTACCAAAAAGTTGGTTGTTTCCCTTATGTGGATTTGTGTACCATGCATTTATTTCCTTTGGCCTTATTGGAGAAGGTGTTAGGAAGGGTAGACCTGAAAACCCCCAAGAGACAAGTCATTAGAATAAACATACAGGTGTTTTGAAATTCTTCCATTATAAGCAATACGATTTTTTTTAAAAAACACTTCCACCAAAGTTATTTTCCTGCTCAACATTTTGCTTTGGGCAAATGTGGCTTTTTTTTTTTCCAAAGGAAAATCAGTACTGCTAAGAGTTTTCCCTTCAGAAGGCCCATTTCCACCACGGGGATTGTTCCTACAAATTTTTTTTCGTGCCAAGTTTGTTATCTCTAACACATTTTCAAGAGCAAGAGGCAGCTGTAGCTGTCATCTTGGAGGTGTGAGCAGGGATCATTGGTGGTCTGGAGCACTATAAGGGAATTACTAATTTTAGCCACAAATGGAGTAATCTTAAATAAAATGTTAGTACTTGGGACTTAAGGGAAAAGTTGATTAAACAGAGGGGTAGCACTCGAATGCTGTGGGTGTAACTTTCTAGTCCGAGCAGCTGGAGTGCCCGATTGAAAGGCAGCATGGAAGGCACTGTTGGCTATTCCACAGGTTTTTGTCTTAAGCCTGTGGAGAGGTTTGAATCATGGAAGGGTTTGGGTTGGAGGACCTTAAAGATCACTGTCAGTGCAATAATCCAAGGCTTTGGCGTGCAGGAAGATGAATGCTTTGCTGACTTTGGGTGTACGAAATGAGCTGTCACCTGCTAATAATAACTCCTAACGAGGTGATGTTAAATTTAATACAGCCTGAACACTTGAAAGAACAGAAAGCTGAGCTTTCCAGGAGTGTGCACCAGCCGTGCAGTGAAGTGGGAGTCTTGATTCCCACTGAAATGAAACCTTTGTTTCATTAAGTGCCATTGTGCAGGTCCCTCCTTTTTCCTCTGATATCAGAAATGCTCAGCTGCACACTGAATCCGTGATGGATCTTATGCACTCTCAGAAAGCATGAGGAATGCAATATCCCTGCTCCCAAGGGTGGGTGGGTAATGCAAGGATCCCAGGGAAACCACAGGGAGTTATTTTAACAAGGAACACAGCATGGAATAGGAGACAGCTGCACCAACACGGCATCACAGCTGCAAAACGGGAACTGCCTCCTCTGCCAGCAGGATTATCGGAATGTAGGGAGAGGATGGAGAACACTCCTACTCACTTCAGCAGGGAAGACCTCTGGCTCTTTTAATCCTAGATCCTGCCTTGAATTTTGAAGGGCCATACAATAAATCCCTGAACAGGAAATGAAGAGATAGTTTGAGCAGAGGGACCAAGGGACTGAGCTCCCCTGGAGTACCCACCTCCTGCACCTCCACGGCCCTCACACTCTTCATCTTCTTGGAGAAGTGCTGGTAAAGTGGGCTGAGGGATGTGCCAGTTATCCTTATAAATGCTTATTCCAGGCATCTCTGTGGAATGAAGGCTGTTATTTTAGCTGCAGGTTTCTCACTGACTCCCACCCCTGGTCAATCCCTTGGCTGGGAGGAGGTGGCTGGGTTGGGGTTGGCTCTTGCTCTGTCATTTATGTGTGGTTGTGAATTGTCCAAATCCAGAGGAGGTGTTGGCTTTGGCACGTTTAAGGGATCTTAACCCAGGCAGACCAACCGCAGTGCCTTTCCCCCGGAAATAAAAATGGACGTGTTATGATGGATGTATGAAACCCAGTGCTGCTCTTCTCATTTTTAGCTGCTCTCCCAGAGCTTGCTAGCAGGGAAATGTTTGCTTGCTGAGCTGATGATTTCAGACTAAAATCCTTCAATCAAGCTTTCGTTCCCAAGTTCAAACTCTACCTGCTGAGCACATCTCCCAAAACCTACCTGTGCCTTGCTGCTGGAAGAGCAGGGAGTCTGCAGCATAAAGGAGCAGGTTCTCTCTCCTGCACGGCAGGGCAGGAAAAGGCGCTGCGGCTTTAGCAGGGATTCAGTGAGCACTGCTGTGAAAAATCACCCTGTAATTCCGGCAGTTCACTCTGAGCCGCTCACCCGTGGAGTGGAGGAGCCGGGGAACTTCTCAGTTCATTTATAAAAGCACTTGCAATTCAAAGCAGGTGAAGCACTAAAAAAATATCGAGCAGTGAGATATCATTTCTGTGGCGCGTGTAGATGCTTTGTGTGCATTCGATGGGGACAGGGGATGGGACCTATCCTGGGCATTACTCCTGTGCTAACTTTCCAAGGAAGGTGATCGATTTTGCCAGGCTTAAAAAAACACCCTTGGCCTTGAGCGTTGTGGCAAGGGTCGTTTCAATAGCAAAAGGTGTTAATGGTGTGGCATTAGCCCCCAGGTTTTCAACGGGCTTACCTCCTTCAAACAGTGGTTTCCAGACACCAGGAGCTCCCCGTGCTGGACCCAATCATGCAGTAGGGCGCTGTGTAACTGGGGTGACCACGGTGGATGAGGCAGAGCCGCAGGACTCATTCGATCTTAGGCTTAAGCTGACACAGGCTCCAGCCTGTATCAGCGGAAATCCACCTCTGTAATACCCAGCATCGCATGGAAAGCTGAGTGATTCCCTTTATCTGGTTGTCCCAGAAACTCCACCATAGCTTATTTCATCCTTTGCTCTTGGGAATCACAGCTGAGAAGTCCCTCCTCAGCAAGGGAAATGGGTCAGAAATGATCGCTTATAACTTTTCTGTTTGGCTTGAATATTATTTTCTCTGTTTCATTGTTCATGTCTTTGTCATTAAGAACAAGCCTTCTGGTTTTATTTTGCCATTTCGTGGTTGGGTTTGATTTGTGGACACTACAAAATTAGAAGGGATGGGATGTTGAATGCAGGAAAAGGGTTCTTCCCCCCTCCACCCCTGCTCTGCTTTGTGTGTGAGAGACTGTACAGTCCCTTCATCCCTGTTTTGTTTGAGTGGTCTGTGCTTTGAAGAGCAAAAGATCTGTCTTTATGAGACCTTGAACTGGGCAGGCCCTTCCTCTCCATTGTAATGCAGATAATAAATGTCAGGTTTTCAATGTCAGTGTTAATGCAACTGTAATGGGATTCCAGCAGCGAGAATGGGGGGTCTCTCTTGGTTGTAAAGTGAGGGAAGGTTTTATTCCCAGCAGAGTACAGTGGCTGTGAAGACGCAGAGCAGCAGCTCTCTGAAGCTGTTTTAACAAAATAAATGCAAATGAAGACAGAACGATTGTACTTGAGCAACCACTGAGCGCAACTTTGTTCAAGATCACGGGATCACAGAATGGTTTGGGTTGGAAGGGACCTTCAAGACCACATAGTTCCACCCCCTGCCATAAGCAGGGACACCTTCCACTAGCCCAGGTTCCTACCTGGCCTTGGACACTTCCAGGGATGGGGCGCCACAGCTTCTCTGGGCAACCTTGTCCCAGGGCCTCACCACCCTCACAGGGAAGAATTCCTTCCCAATATCCCACCTATCCCTGCCCTCTGGCAGTGGGAAGCCATTCCCCCTTGACCTGTCTCTCCAGGCCCTTGTCCAAAACCTTTCTCCAGCTCTCTTGGAGCCCCTTTAGGCACTGGAAGGGGCTCTTAGGAACCTTCTCTTTTTCAGGCTGAACACCCTCAGCTCTTCCCATGAGCCGCTGGATCAGCCTGTGGACACTGCACAGGGATCTGTTACCAGCTCTATGTAGTTTGAAGGAAAAAACCAAGCTGCTGAATCAAACTAAATATGTTTTTCAAGCTTAACCTAATCCTTTTTAAAGCTTTATTAACACCAAATTAAATTCAAGTCTATCTGTTAATTTTTATTTCCTCTTAGGCTTTATTTCTAATTTGTTTGAAAGAGTGAGTGAGTCTTTTAGGACTCATGATACCTTGGTTCCCTTCTAGAAAGCAGCAAATAGAGTTTTCCAACCTATCTATTTTCAAACCTGTGACTTTTCATTCCTTTTTCATTTAAAATACTTTCACAATTTAATTTTAAATGGTCTGTAACAAACCCCAGTAGCATTTCCAGTTGGAAAGAAATACGTTATGTGTAACTCAGAGGGGGAATTCTGCTTGCAAAGTGATGGTTTTCCACCAAGGTGGATCAAGTAGGAGCTCAGCAGGATGCTGGTGCTGAAGCACTTTGCTCATTCTTTGAACTGTCAGACATCCGAAGGCAACAGCCTTTTAGTGGCAGCAAGAAGGGATTTCCTTCTAGTTTTCCTCTGAAAACTGTCACTCACGCGGTATTTTCCAGCCTCACATGGTCTGCCTTGCATCTGCTCCAAAACTTGGTTAATTCTTTAATACTCTTTTAACTTTCTGGGTCCCATTTGCAGAGAACAGGAGGGGGACGGCTATCTTTGCAGGGGACAGACACTGCCCCGGGAGTGACCAAGTCCCCCAGATCTCCCCGGAGCAACCTTCACCTCTCAGCCAAAGGCTTTTCCCTTGTTCTATGCGGGGTGTTTCTGATTTTAATTCAGCTAATTGCTTCCTAATCCTGGGAGGTGCCAGGGGGATGCCCAAGGGGGCACAAGGACAAACTTTTTAGCAGGGCCTGTTGTGATAAGAAAAAGGGTGATGGTTTTAAACTGAAAGGAGGGTGGATTTAGATTAGATATAAGGAAGAAGTTTTTTACAATGAGGGTGGTAAAACATTGGCACAGGTTGCCCAGAGAAGCTGTGGCTGCCCCCTCCCTGGGAACATTCAAGGCCAGGTTGGATGGGGCTTGGAGCAACCTGGGATAGTGGAAGGTGTCCCTGCTTATTGCAGGGGAGTTGGAACTAAATGAGCTTTAAAGTCCCTTCCAACCCAAACCATTCTGTGATTCTATGAGGCCTTCCTCACTCCTGAGGCTTTTGGAGCCTTTTTTCCCACTGTGGGGCTGTCTGAGGCCACCAACAGCTGCTCTCAAGCCAGTTTTCTGCCCAAAAAAACCCCCATCAACAGCCTTGTGTTCCCACGTGATGAGGGAAGGAGGGAAGGCTGCTCCTCCCCAAGCAACGATCCTGGATGTGTGCCATGTGTGATATTTGTCATACGAGGCTCAAGGTGTCCTCTTTTCCAGCATTGAGCAGAGCAATCCAGCCTCCCACCTCCATCCCCACGGAGGATTGAGAGGGGACATGCCAGGTCTGCTGGGGACTTGGCCACCGCCCCTGACTTTGGCCGTGGCACTGCTGGGCAGGAGCAGCGCCCGCTGTGCTGTGGGGGATTAGCTTTTCTGTGGGATTAGCATCTCCTGGGCACATTGTCCTGCTAATCGTGTCCCAGCTCCTGCTTCCCAGCACAGTCACAGCGTCAAAGAGTGGGGAAGGTTGGAAGGGACCTCTGGAGGTCATCTGACCCAACCTCCCTGCTCCAGCAGGGAGCACCTTACTCAGGAGTGTGTCCAGATGGATTTTGAACATCTTCAGGGAAGGTGACTCCACAGCCTGTTCCATATTGAAAAGTGTTCTTCCTCGTGTTCAGGTGGAACTTCATCCCAATGGCACCGACACACGGAGTCAGCCCCAAACACTGAAACTCAGCCGTTCAAAAGAAAAAAGAAGGGAAAAATAAAAGATCCTTTTCTTGCAAATTCTTCCCGCAGGATTTGTGGCAGCACCTGTGTGGAAGTGGAGCAGACCCTGATCTTCCAAGAAACCCACTCCTGCTGATGGGGGACCGGTATATTTGCTGGAATGTGATTTTTAAAAATCCTTTTTTTTGAGTGCACACAACAGGACTCACCTCCATCAGCAAGCAAAACTGTGCTCACACTTACTCAGCCCTGGGAAGAGCTCCCAAGGGTGTCTGGAGGCCCCAGGCACTTCTGCAAGGATGGCCCCCCCGGGTTTTCCATCGCTCCCCCAAGCCAGGCTGGAAAAGGACCTGGGGGTGCTGGTTGACACTGGCTGAACATGAGCCCAGGTGTGACAAGAGGGTCATCAGCGAGGATGATCTTATTTCTCTGCATGTGCAAGCCCAGTTCTATTCCACTTGCTTCAGGTCCTAATTGTGCCTTTTTCTTTTTCCTTTAAAATGGGAAATTTCATTTTTCAAAGAAATCCCGTGCGAAGGATTGGACTAGACGATCACTGTAGGTCCCTTCCAATTGAAAGTATTTTATTCTACAGAAAAGGGGATGTTTTCTCTGACACAGTGACCAGCAGCAGTCAGAGCACTGCATTTTGGCAGAGTACTACCAAGTGAAAAAAGGGGTTTAGTTTCTGAGAGAGGAGACCAAAGACCAAGAACACTTGCACATCAACTGGAAAAAAGCACATAAACGCTATAAGTTGAATTCCTAGCAGTGGCAAACTCCAGCCACATTGGCAAGTTCATTAGATACAGTGTTTAATTAACACAACAAGCTTATCTCACACGGGTGGGTAACTGGTGGCTCCATACCTGACCTGACAGAAGGCGCTGGTCCGCCTCACATTTTCCTTATTTCTACTTCTTTTGGCAATGATAATTTTTAATACCTTTGAATAATTCTTAGCTGCAACTGCACAGTCATTGTGTGGGGGGGGAGGGAATGATCATGAAAACGTCTCTGATTCGAACACCCTGTGCTTTTCCCTTTTCCAGAAATACCCGTGCAGACTGACACCTGCTATTGTGCTGATGCTCTTTTTGCTTCATCAAACTTCTCTGCTGATATTTAACCTACTCTTTTTTTTGTGGTTACAGTTACAAAAGGCACTGACTCAAGTCTTTCACAGTTGTCATTTCAGAAATTGATTCAGAATAAAAACAAAAAAAAAAATGTGGGTGTTTTTTTTTTATTTTGGGGGGGGGAAGGTGAGAGAACCCGAGAAGTACTAAATAGAATGAAGTTAAGCACAACTTCTGAGCAGGTGCTGGAAGAGCAGATCAGCGCATTTATCACCCCTTTGGAATCCATATTACAGGATGTTTTATGCAAGGGTGAGGCACAGGCAGTGTTTGGGAAGAGCTGGTGTCGACAGTGCGCTGCACTCCGGCCAAAACCGCAGTTCAGAATGGTCCCATCAATAACGGAATGACGTGAGGACGGAGAGCTGGGATGTGCAGGACGGGTCCCGGAGGAGAAGCAGCGGGTCCTTGCCGGGTGCTGGCTCCGGAGGGTGCGCAGAGCCGAGCGTGGCCGTGGCAGGACGTGCCGTGGCACCCTGCCCACCGCTGCCAGCCCGTCACAGCATCTGCCAGCTTATCTCCCGGCGAAATGTAATGTGCTGTTTGCCATCTGCACAGCATTAAGTGACCTACCCCCTTTTAAATCAGAGACTGGCTTGACAACTGCTGTCTGCAGCAAGGCTTTGGCTGGCTCCCCTCCAGGGGAGGCTGGAGCAGAGCAAAGCGTCTTCGTGAGGAAGATCCACTGGTAAAAATGGATGAGGGTTTTTTAAAATAGGTTCAGAACTATTAACATCATTTATTTGCTAAAAAATCCCAGCTTCGGTTTTTGTTTTATTTTCTACATTTTATTAAAAGCTTCGGAAAACATTCAGTGAAAGTGACTGTGAGGTATTTTGAACCGCAGGGAACGGGATGTGTTTGAAGACACGAGGACTGAAGGTCGGCTGCTGGGACAAGGTAAGGTCCCTACGTCACTTGGCTTGTGTCTCATCAAAGATATGTGCACATTTGTTTTCAGAATGTGACCTGGCAGTCTCTGATTTCATAACTCGAAGGATGGGTGAGCTACTGAGTCCTTGGGCAACTTCACTCAATCTCTTTTTGGAGCTCCTTATTTTTAATAGACTGACCCAAACCATCCCACTGCAGTTGGACTAGACGATGGTTGTATCCTGACATGGGGAGTTTGGCTTTACTAGGGTGCCAAATGAGCACAGTACTTTTATTAAGACAGGCTGAGCTCATTTGGGTTGTTCATCCTGAAGAAGAGAAGGCTCCAGGGAGACCTTAGAGCCCCTTCCAGTGCCTAGAGGGGCACCAAGAGAACTGGAGAGGGACTTTGGACAAGGGCCTGGAGGGCAGAGTTAGATGGGACATTGGGAGGAATTCTTCCCTGTGAGGGTGGTGAGGTCCTGGCACAAGGTTGCCCAGAGAAGCTGTGGCTGCCTCATCCCTGGGAGTGTCCAAGGCCAGGTTGGACAGGGCTTGGAGCAACGTGGGCTAGTGGAAGGTGTCCCTGCCCGTGGCAGGTGGGTGGAACTGTGTGGTCTTGAAGGTCCCTTCCAACCCAAACTGTTCTACGATTCTGTGACTCTATGAGATGCAGTGCCCTTGTACTGGTCCATACCAACTCCTGTGGCTTCCAGGGAGCTCCAGCCACACACCTGGTGAAAAAAAGAAGGACAGACTGTGAAGTCCAGAGCCTTTGCTGATGTGCCATGTGCAGCACGATTAGGGCCCAGGAAGCAGCTAAAGCAAAGGGGAGAGAGAGCTTCAAACAGGTGAAAGACTCATTGTTGCTACTGGCAACATCTCTGGATTGCACAGTGTTTGATAAGACGTGGGAAGTCAGGGAGGAGGTTGCTTCATCCATCTAACGATACCGTAGGATGGGAATGCGTCTACCACCAATTTAAAGCTGAGCCCATTAGAGAATCTAAACTGGCTATTGATCATAAATTCCCTATTGAAACCATTTTGAAAGAAAAGCCTTTTCGGTCCACAGTGAATCTTTCCTGCCATATTTTCAGGTTAATCCACAGTTTTCATCCGTTATGAAAAATCATAAAGCACATTTTCTCTCTCTTAATGCAGTTCTCTCTCACTTGGAAACCTTCCCATCCCTTCTATTTCCCAAAGCAAAATAATTAAAATCAGAGGTTGTTTTGCATCCCAACGTAGCTATTTTTTAATGTTAACTGAAAAAAATGGCAGAGATGATTTTACCATGAGAATATTTTAACACACATGCTATTTCTCCCCCAACAGGGTAGACGTTACAGTAAAAGCTTTCTTTTCTTCTAATGGGTTTGCTGAGCTTCCCGTGCTCTGTGGTGGTGCCATCCCTCTGGATTTTCCCTGGGAGCCAAGCACTGAGCTCAGCCCCTTGGTCTGCCCAGCACATCATTTCTCCCATCCTGCTTTCCCCTCGCTCACTGCAGCACCAGCAGCTCATCCCATCTCCCTGCTGAGTGTTCCCCAGCCCTAGCAAGGGGATAATAATGCTGTGCCATGCATAAGGATTAATATTTTAAAGCAGGTTGAGGTTAAAGGGTGTTACATGGATCTGATCTGTGCTGCTGGAGGTCAGCAGAACCTTTAGGATAAGGATGGCGTAATACTACTTTAAAAAATAATTATGGTTTATTCTTTTCAAATCCAATTATTTTCCAGGAGAACAGCGAGTAGTTTTAGCGTAATGGCCATAGAAGTCGATCACAAGGCATGCAAGCCCTGGTGCCTCACAACACTTGGATTAGCTCTAATGCCTTCTCTCTTCAGCATCGAAATTTCTGCTTGCAGAGTAGTTTATAGTAAGCTCTTGCGCTGCATAAATATTAAAACATATAATCAGATGATTCCCCACACATTATATTTTCCTTTCCAGGGCTGACTTTTACTCACAGCAGTGGCATAGCATGCCATGCAGCCAAACCCAGCCCACACAGCCCTGGATTTGTCCCGTGAAACTCATGTCATGTGCTCCTGTGTCTTGGACATCGCCTCCTGCGTGGGCACCTGATTTTTGTTTGCAGATGAATTCTCCTAGGCACAGACCAAAGCAGCTGCCTCTTTGCTGCTCCTTGAGCCATACAGAGAGATTGCCCGTCTTTATGGTGTGCCTGAAGGTGGGGTGGCAGTAATTTAGTGCCCTTTCTCCTGCTCACTGCCGTCCAGCAGGGATCTACACCACTGCTTGTGTGAGGATCGACATCCAGGTCGCACCACACAGCTGCAGGTGGGCACCAGATGCTACCTGGCTGGAGTTCCAGGTGCTGCACGTGTGCACCACAGAGCACCCTGGTGTGCAAATCCAGCTCAGGTTAAGTGGATCCATTCCTGCTTTTATGCCCTGAATGAACAGGCAGCCCTGGCCCTGCTGGTGTTCGGTGTCATTTTGTTGGAACATGTTGCCTATCACGGTATGGAATGTGCTGCATTATTCATCAGGGAGACTAAAAACTGGAGGAGCCATTGTTGGTCCTTGTTTAAACTCTCTGTTCCTGCGACATTGAAAGGAGTGGTCATTACCCGTCTCCTCTTTCAGGGTAGATCCAATTTGCTGGGATGCGTATTTCCCAGGAAGCTCCATAGGACTCCTCAGGGCCAGGGTGATTTATTTATAGGAATGACCTCACTGCCACTTTGAAGACTGTCTGCTGACATCTGTGCACTGGAGAGTATTTGTGGCAAGAAATTCCCTGTGTTTCTAGTTTCCTTTGCAATTTGAAAAAGTTTTTGCAGCGTGCTGCACTGTTTGTTAAACTCCAGAGTAAACCACCGGCCGGTCACAGCTGAGCCAGTTCCCGGCTCACTCAGACCACTTGCTTGTTTTCCATGCCCATATTTTCCTGTTCCCTCTCCAGATCCAAAGCCCAGCACTGCTGACCTGCTGCATGGAGCAGCGCTGCTGTGTTTTCCTGCAGGCTGCTGTGGGATGCAGCTCCACAGCATCCCACCAAGCCAACAAAAGACAACCCCTTGTGCTGCTGCCCGGCTCTGTTTGAAGTATTTTCACCAATTAGGCTGGAAATGTCCCCCGGGGTCACCCAACGTTACCCAAACCTGCTCTGACTGAGGCACATCACTAAAGTGGAGGTGCCTGATCCATGATCCATGGGCTTGGCCACGCAAACCTCCGGGCATGTTCTTGATGAGCAGGAATCCCTGTGCTTCCCGGGGCAATGTGACTGTCCCTTTTGTGTCCTGTTTGTAAACAGCCGGGCTGGGCTCGCCCAGAAGGGTTTTGTTTGTACCCGCGATGCGCCGGGCTGTGAAGGGCTTTAAATAGCTACTGACAATTATTTTGGGATTTTGAACAGGGAAAGAGCTAGTAAATGTCTTTGGAAAAGGTCTGATTAATGCAGAGGGAGAGGAGGGAGGCATGGATGCAGCGGGATGCTCGACTGCCCGCGAGCAGTGGATGTGCAGTGAAATGACTTTTCTGACCACTGCTGTGTATTTGGGGAAGACAAACTTAATGCTGAAGTCATTGAGCTATTTCTCCAGTTTGGGATCTTTGTTAGTTATCACTTTATGTGGGTAAGAGCAGAGAGAGAAATAAATTACCCCAAAACCCAACACTGGGTTTTTACCACGGCAGGGATTATCATTTGGCAGCCGATGCTCACCCTCCTTCTCGGGAATCTCAGCGGTATCAGAAGTCACCAGGCATCTAACAGACACGGCACATCTCCCCGAGACCCTGCACTGACCCCTTCTGTCCAGGCTGAGTCTCCCAAATTTCAAAGGCAGCCCCTGAACAGTCCTCGCATCAAGCCTGCCCCTCACTGGGCAGACCAGAAATCCAGCCCGGTGCTGCTTCAGCAGGGAACCACAACAAAATATTAAAATCCCTCATGGAAGGATGGGAGATCCAAGCAGATGCCACATTTCAAGCTGCAGCTTGATGTGGCTGCAGAGAAACACCGAGCGCGAGGCAGGGGATGGTGGATCCCATTGGCTCCATGTGGGAATAAATACACTCCTGCCTGGCACAGCCAACCTCTTAACAAGCTTCTGGCTTCATGCAGGGAAAACGGTGATCTCAGCAAAGCAAAAGCCTTAAATATGTTCCAGGAAAAAACTGTTTGTTATTCACAGGGGGAGAAAATGGGACAGCTGAGGGAGAGCAAAGCAGGAGGATGTCGAGTGGCAGGAAGGCTTTTGGGGATGTGATGGCAGGTGGCACGGACACCACATGGAGCTGCAAGGAGGGCTGGAGTCTGACCTGGAAATCGTGTGGTCTGTGCTGACTTGGGCTGCCAGCCAGGGGAACGTGGAGCTCCAGCCTTCACTGGTTTATGGGGTGTTTATTTACAGCCCTCCTGTGAGCCAGGTTGTTTTCCAGCCTGATTTCTCAAGGAAATCCCGCTGCCTGCGGGACACTGGGCTCCCTGCTCAGGCTGTTGGGTGTGTTGCCCACCTCACACGGCCGGTGGACAGGGAGATGCACAAACCACTTGCACTTCGCAGAGGTTTTGTGAACACCAGTGGTGGGGGAAGTAACTGACTGTCTGTCACCGCTCACCCATCCAGGGATGATCCATCCCGAGCAGCAGGCTCTCCCAGCTCCAGAGCAGAGCATGTGGAAGAGCAACCAGTGGCATTTGTGTGACCACCACCAGCACTGTCTACAAGCCAAACCCCAGCTGTTGCCCATTTGTGTGAGCACCACTGATCCCTCTTGAGCACAGAGCCCAAAAATCCAGGAGGAACACGCAGTCACTCATCACTGCAGCCGCCTGGTTAGGGGTTGGCAGGTCTGGATCATGTTCACTTGGAAACCGGCTGCTGTCTGAGGGACAAAATATCTTGCAGCCAGGCCCAAATCTTGTGAAGTGACAAGGGCTTGCCCCAGTTTTGTCCCCCATCTCCCCGCTCTGTTCCTGCAGGACTGTGTTGGTCACCTGAGCCGTTTAATGCTGTATAATCTGCTTTGGAACATGGGCTCTGATGAATGTTTCATCCCATCCACAGGTTTCCAAATGATAAAGGATCTGTCTCAGAAAGGTCCCTTTGATTTATTTCCAGGTGCTACATATTGTGCAGTAGAAGCTGAGATGGTTCATGACCTCTAAGACATTTGAGCAAGAAATGACAGCAATGTTCCATTTAGATGAGGCAGATATTGGCAGCTGGGCTGGAAACTTTCTGAAAATGAGGTGAACTAAACAGTTAACAACTTTTAAAGTGTCATAATGATAAAAGGATTATTAAATCTTGAAGAGATGTGACCAGGTCTTGACCCTTATCTTGGGTTAATTGTCTTCTCTGGAGACAGTCCAGGACCTGGTGTTTTTCACAGGGTTGTTTAAATGGTTTATACTTGAGCAAAAAGAGAAAAACTACTTAGCTGCAGTTTGGACCAGGGTAGGAGTTATCTGACAAGCTATAATTTGGAATCTTTGAAGTCTAGGAGAGAGCAGTCCTTTTAAAGTATCAAACTGGTGGCAATTCCAAGCTGGGACATCATGTGCCATTAGGGAATGGAAATTCAGTCATGCAAAACAGCTAAACATATTAACTGCTAAAAGAGAGCCTGTTTCGTGGAAGAAAATAGGGAGGCTGAGCCTACAAATGTGTCCTCTCATGTTCTGCATGAAGTTTTTGGAAATTCCCATTTACACAAAGCAAAGGTTAAACCCTGGTTGGAAGAATCCCTAAAATCCTACCCTGCTCCAGGACTTTCAAACGTGTCTGTGTGGTTAAGGGTTAAACCCTGAAACCCTTTGTCAAGTGTCTCCTTTAAATCAGGTAAATTGGACTTGGAACCTGCCTTTAAAGCTCTTCATCAGAAGCCAGATTCCAGCCTGTTTCTGACAATTTATGCTAAAATATGTGACTTAGTAAAATTTTTATTACAAAGATCTGAAAGCAGATTTTTTCCCCCCAGTTTGACTTACAGAAAATATCAAAGTGTTAAGTGTGGCCTTGACCACACACGTTAACTGATGGGGTAAACAAGGGAAGATTATCTGACTTACCAGGGGTTGTCATGACCTACCACAAGGTTTGTTTGAGCATTTTGCCTTTCACACTTCGTAATTTTGGGGTTTTCCTTGCAAAGCCATATCTGTACTGATACTGATACTGATACTGTACTTCTGAAAACAGAAGTACAAAGGCACCCAAACAACAAATGCGAGTGTACCACAGAACCCCCCTCAGCAAAACCACAGTTCCCAGCTTCACACAGCTTTATAAACTCTGCTCATTTCAAGTCCTACGTGGGGTTTCCATAAGGTTTCCCACCTACAGACAGAAGAGAGGGGAATTTTCAACCTCGTAACAAATATTCATTATTTTAGTGTCTGGTCACCACAAACACTTATCTAACATTTTTTAATAAATTCCGATTTTTTTTTTTTTGGTGCCAGACCTCATGTTTCTTCCCCTGTGCTGATTTTTCATGCCTATGCATGATTCATTTAATCTTTCCCTAAAGAATCTAGGGAATTAGACGAACGAGGCAAATTAATAAACTACTGTAGCCATAAGACCTCCTACACTTTACTTACCAAGCACAGCACATCATCCTTAACTCAGAGGTCCAGGACAAGTTATTAACATACAGATTTTTGCCATCCTTGCTGCTGGGTGGCTACTCCCCACCAGGATGCTGCCAGCTGGAGCCAGGGCTGTGAAATGCCACAGGGATTTGGTGAATTTGGAGGCTGTGCCCGGGATGCTGAGACAGTGGATGGCCACAGGGTGCTCTGCTATGGCTCAGGCACCGAGGTGTGCCGGCTGCTCTGAATCCCTGCCAGGGAAATGCACTGTAGAGCTGGAGATTTTATCACAGACCATTGTAACTCGACAACAATGAAGCAATTAGAGCTTGGACCCGAGCCTGCAGCACTTGGGAGTGTGACTGTGATGGGTCTCACCTTTATGGGGACTAACAGCAAGGTTTGGTTCCTTCTGCTGCGGCTTTATCCATCAGTCTCAAAGTGACTTGCCCTCCCACAGACTTGGTATAAGGTTAGTTTGGGGCTGTGCACCCCTCTCTGAGGTTTTGAGGTCTGTCCCATCATGAGGCAGATGAAGATCAGAGGGTTACCCTACACATTTCCTCACCAAAGTCAGTAAAAAGCACACCCAGACTTTGCAGAGGGTCAGTTTAGGAGCAGTATTTATGTGTTCTCTCAGCACTCGCAGCCCTTTGGCCGGTGTGAGGTGGAGAATGACCAGCTCAGGACGGTGGGATCTGCCTCCAGGAGATGAGTCCATGCACCTGTGACCATGCCTGGGCTGTGGTGGGATGGATTCTGTGTGCTCTGGACAAGCTCACCCTCCAAGGCAGGGCTGCAGACCACGATTCTGGTATCGATCTTTGTTTAATATAATATATTAAGCAATTTGAACAGCGAGCACCTGGCAGTGCTCTTTGGCAGGCAGCCCACGCTCTGGGGAGCATCATTTGCTGACTTCTGCTGTGCCCAGCCCCCCCAGCAGCTTTGGGAGAGGGACAGAAACTGGGAGGACTGGCAGGGCAGGCAGCAGGGACCCTCTCTGGCTGAGCCCACCCCCAGACAGGTTTTCTCTGAGCAGGTGGGGACTGGAGTTCTCTATTTTATTAGTACTATTGCCTTTTCTTGTGAGCTGTTTCCACTGTGGTGGCCCACGGATGGGGTGCAGAGGGAACACCAGGGAAGGCTCTGTTCTGGCAGGCAGCTGCTTTTGCTGTTCAAGGCAAGGAATGCTAAGAGACAAGGGAATGCACAGATCCAGAGGAGGTTTGTCTTTTACTAGTGGTCTCCTTGCAAAGCGCACCTGTGTCTGTCTGGAACAGTTTTAAAGTGACGCAGTTGTGGGAGCGCAGGGAGGTGGGACAGAGCAGGGGCTCCCATCTGCCCCTTTCAGGGTGGTCTCAGAGAACTTGAAGGCTCCTGACCACGGCAGTGATGATGTCCTGACTCCCCCAGTTCTCTGCTGGCACAGGATATGGAGGTGGACTCCTTGGAAACCTGGAGGTGGCAATGCAGTGATTGCCAGGGAGCATCTGCTGGGAAGTGGTGACCTTGGCTGTGGTTCAATCAGACCCTAAAGCTTCACCCATCCAGGATGGAGACAGAAGCATTTGTCTCACCAGGCAGAATAATTTCTGTTCATCCTTTAATTTGGGAACCCCACCTTTGTTAGGGAGAATGGATCCAAGCACCTATGAGCATCCTGGAAAGGGAGCAGACTGGATCACTGCCTGGACCTCTGGCAGATTTGGGAGTGAATGCCTTCCTAAGTTCCTTTATAAGCAGAATTTTCTAGTTGTTTATGTCAATTTTGCCATGTGTAATCTGTTTGGCTTGCATGGAGGAGCAGCAGGACACTAATTAATTAATGATCACAGGAATGACTCACTTTCCTTGTGCCCTCCTGTGGCACCTTCTTTGTCACAGTAGGAAGCAGGAGCACAGATCCTGTTCCAGGCTGCTCTGGCCTGTCTCCTAGGGAAGGAGGTCAGCAAAATAGGAATTTACAGCAGCCATGCAGTGTTTGTCACTTGCCCAGTGTCACCACAGAAGAAGCAGCATGGTGTGAGTGTGCTGAACAGCCACTCAGCGTTCCTGAGGAAAGCTGGGAACATCGAGTTTTTCATAGCATTGGGGCTAATGCTGCCTGTTTACATGAAGAAGGCAATAGCTCTGTAATTAGTGTGACTTCCTGAAAAAAAAGGGAAGCTGCTTGCCCTGGTTCCAGGGCAGGATGGGCAGTAAGGCTCCTACACCAAGGAGGATCCTACATCACCACTGCTTCCCCCAAAAGTCCTGCAGGAGCTCCATTGCTTGTACAAATCTGCATGCAGGAAACCCTAAGAGTGGGAAATCCCGCCAGGGTTAAAATTCTCCCCGCATCCACAAGCTGTGGTGTATTGAGCACACAGAACTTACATCTCATTTAGGACAAAATAAAATTAATCCAGATTTGGCCACCTGGTCCAGAACAGGAGAGAGAAATGTTGCTGGAGCTGGGGGGGGGAGAAGCTGGAACATCACCACGCAGCGGTCAGTTTTATTTGCAGATGGGCAACAAGCTATTTGTCGTGGGCAGATCCCTTCCCTCTGAGATTATCCCAGCTGCCCGTCATCAGACAGGGCTGAATTCCCCATTCCCAGACAAGGCTTGGTCATATCCTCTTATGACAGCTTAGAGTCTGTCATTACTGCTCATTACCAGACTGACAGAGGATGGCAGGGCCCGTCCCTGCTGCCCTGCCTGCAGCTGACACGATGGATGATGGATGCAGGAGTCAGGAACCCCTGCTGCCATTAAAAAACATTAGAAATCCTATAGGAAAAAAGCCTCTGAACCCCAAAGCCACCACCACCACCCTTGTCACTGTACCAAAATAAAACACATATATATATGCTTTTATATATATATGTATATAAATATATTTTTTTAACTGAAGGGGAAGATTTCCATGTAATTCAGCATTCTATTAGAAATTATACAGGAAAAAAACCCCTCTGAACTCCAAACCCACAACCCTCAATGTCATTGTGCCAAAATAAAGCATATACATATATTTAATTTTTCAAATGTTTTTAATTTTGTTTCCTTTTTTTTTTTTTTTTTAACTGAAGGGGGTGATTTCCATGTCATTTAGCATTTCATTACAAGCCTTATAGGCAAAAAGTCTCTGCACCTCAAACCCACAACCCATAATGTCACTGTGCCAAAATAAACCATACATTTATACATACATACATACATATATATATACACACACATATATATATGTATTTTTAACTGAAGGGGGAGATTTTCATGTTACAGCATTGAAAGCAGACCGAGGAGGGTCTGACTGAGCCCCTTGGTGTTCCCCTGGGTATTTCTTGCTCATGCTACACTACGTGAATGCAAGATAAAACATCACGCAGCTCCCTTTGGCCCCTGTCCAGGCAAAGGTTGGAAAATAATCCCCATTTTTTATGGATGTCTTTATCCATCTAGCATGTACAAGTTTAGCCAAGAAGGATGTGAGCACTTCGGGGAAATTGATGCCCAGTAAAAGAAAAGCCCCACTACATCCTCTCTTATTTTCCTAAGGATATTATGGAGAAAGTTCAGATGAACTGGAAGCAGGTAACGCAACACGGATCTCAGCAACACATCGAGGTGAAAGCTAAACTGGATGTTTACTTTCCTCCCACTTCCATCTGTGATCCATAGCTAGGAATGGAGACTCAGTTCCCTATTTATTTAATGGGAGATGATAGAATATCTCAGGATACAGCAGCCTATGTTCTGCCAATTCGCAGTATAAACAGACAAAATATTTCCTGGGGTTGATTTGTAAGGAACAGCTGTTCTTCAGGACGTTGTAGGTATCTTTCCCTCAAACTAATTTGATCAGGGCTTAAGAAGCCCTCCACAACGTAAACACTCGACAGTTCAAGCAGACACTGCAGCTGCTCAGTGAGGAAGGCCTGAGTTATGGAAATAGGGAAATTGCTGCTCCACAGGAGGATGGAGTTACATATTTCCTCTGGCTTGGGAAGTGTTGTCACGGCGATGGAGAAAAACAGAGCACCCAAGGAAATGGGGACCACAAGGAAGGGCAATTAGTGACTGGCTCTAAGTGCGTAGTGTAGAGGCTTAAGGACAATTACACAGAAGCAGGACTCACCTCTCAAAAATATTCTGTACAAGCAGACAATGTGCCTAAACAACAAAACACCTTCCTTTAACATGGCTTTCCCATTTTTTTTTGTTCATTTCCTCTTAGTCATCATTTTTGTGGCTGAATGCTTTAATTTGTCACCAAATGCAGGTTTCCATCCATACCAGGTAACCTCTGTTGTCTTTTCAGTCTTAAAACTATGCAGTGTTTTTGAGACCACTCATTTAAAAAGAGCATTTAAAATGAAGGTGGTTCATTGCATGTACCCCCCGAGAGAGCCGTCAGGAGCGCAGCTTAAATTACAGCCTCTTCCACTGACCATTTACTGCAAGGAAGATGGAAAAAACCAGCATGCAGATGATGATGAAAGCCAAGAGCATTTTTCAAAACTCAAGGTCTTCACGCTAATAATAAAAAATTCCTTGTCTCTGCTGGGAGTGACCTTGCAAAAACCAGTTTGCCTGTGTATCTCAAAACATCAGGACTAAATTAGGCCTTCATAATGTGAGTGTAGTCTGAACTAGACTGTTTGTATTCCCTGGAGGGGTCGGTGTGCCTGGGATGTAGCTTGTTTAGCCTAGTTTAGATGCAGCGGAACGTACTGAGATGTGTTCAAGTGTGGTGAGCTGAATACGTTGCTTTCTCCTTGCATTCAGAAGCCAGGACAGCTCAGAGCAGCTCGTAGGCAAGTGGCTGCTGGAGAGATGGCTGCTGGATGAGGAGTGAAATGCTTCCTGTTAGATGGGAACTGTTGCTCACAGGACAGTTTCCCAAAATGCAGATGATGTGGTCAATAACAGTTGATTTGCACAAGCTCATGAGTTTTCGAGCTACACTGGAAGTGCTTCCAGTTTTCCAGGATGATGAGGAGACGACCTGGACCTGATGGAATGTGAGCCCTGTATTATGACAAGGTGTCCTCATCTCTTCAAGGTCCATCTCTGAACCCTCCACACTGGGCTCCTGGGCTCCCTGGCTTGGACACTGGCGACCTTAGGAGATCCCACAGAACTTTAGAGAGCAACTTCCAGAGCTTCTAGATCAATTACAAAACCCCAAATTCTGTGATAATTTTAAGTTTTGTCTTAAATAACATTTTTCCTTTTTCTGGCAAGCTTTCAGTCCTTCTTCTTTCCTAGAATTAAGTATTTTAAACTTTGACAGTTGAAGCAGAAAAGAAATAGTGGCCCTTGATCAGCTCTAGTGATAAACTTGGATGAGAAATATCAATTAGATTTTTGTCATGGCCCTTCCAGTTTTAGACTGGAAGAAAAAGAAGCCGAAACTGTTCCAGGTTAATGGCTTGTGTTTCTAATCCATAATCTCTTTTATTTCTCAAAGCCTCACCAGACTTGGGACTTCATGATCTCTATTATCTCTCAAGGAAAAACAACTAAATGAAACTTTATTTGGGTTTACAACACTGAAAAGAGACAGAGTGTACATGTTTTGGAGACAACCAGTGCAAAAGTAGACTACTTTTTAGAAAAGAATAGTCAGTGTCAGTCAGACCCTGGTCTCCATCCTTGGGGGGATTCAGACTCAACACTACAAGGCCCTGAGCAATAAAATCTGAGCTGGGCTTGTCTAGTCCGTGCTTTGGCCAAGAAAGGCTGGACCCAGTGATCCTTGAGGTCGCTTCCAACTCGGTATTCTGTGATTCTGTGACATTATCTTACACACATCTAACAGCAAAACTGTGAAAATCTGTAAAAAACACCTACAAGTAGATAAAAATATTGTATCCAGAGCTATGGCACAGTCACCTCTGGGATGGGCTACCGGTGTGGAAAGAAAAGGAATATGCAGGTATTCTGCTATAGGAGAAAATTAGCTAAACAGAGCATATCTACCCAACACGTAACCCAGAACACAGATGCCAATATTCCTTATTTTTCCTGGCATGTTTTAGGAGGACTGTGATTACTATAGAGGTAAGGACAGCCTGAGTGAGCTCTTAGTGAGAGCAAATCTACTCATTCCCCTGTACTAAGCTGGGATATTGATCCAGCACTGGCCCAGAAAGAAATGCCTTCTGCATTGTGGAACTGGCAGTCAAAAACATCGGGAAAAAAAAACGTAACCAGTTTGTTTATTTTTAAATAAGGACTTTAAGAAAATGATATTTGGGGTTCATTTTTGGTCTTCTAGTTTCTGAACCTTCAGCTTGCACTGAGGTTACATTTAGTCCATATTTTATGCTTTTCTGCGGTGCCTCGAGGATTAGAAATCTACTTTGAAAATAAAACCTCAGAGTCTAACTTAATCACTTGACTCTGGAGGCAGAAGGTCTAGGACTGGAAGCAAATATTCCAAGACAAACACTTAAATACTGACAGCTGACAGAACTGTGATGTAACAGTGTTTAACTGAGAAGATCTAACAGGACCATATGCCGAGGCAGTCAACAGCTCTAAGGGGAAGTCAAAGTCCAAGGGACTTTTCTCAAGGGGTTCTCAAACTTAAATAAGATGAAGCTGTTCGGATTTTGGGCAACACACCAGCGAGGCCTTATTTGGAATATTCTCTGATGTGAGAGGAAGACAGCCAAGAAGTGAGCACGGTTCAGCCTGAGAGCCGTGTGCTCCGAGGGAAGCCCAGCTCCACTTGACCCCTTCCCTGAGTGCCCAAGGATGACGTGAAACCTCTTGAACACTAAATGATCCAGGCAAGACATGCACTTGGAAGTGAAGAGAGTGAAAATTCAAAGCCAGGATGGCAAGATAAGAGAAACAGCAGCAAAATGAAAGGGCAGAACTTCTGTTTCTTTGGCAGAGTGGTTGAAAAGCGCTAATCCAAACAGACATTTTGCTCCATTTTAAAAATAGTCTTCCTAATTTGATGCAAGTGATCAGCCTCGTTCATCTGAACAGCCGCCTTCTGCTTCTGACACGTGTGGCCTGGACTCTTAAATACTTTATATCTACTCATCATACTCTCCATCAGGCCAGGTCTAATCTACATCATCCAGGCCAGTTTGGACAGGGCTTGGAGCAACCTGGTCTAGTGGAAGGTTCTAGTGGAACATCTTCCTTGCCCATGGAAGATGGTGAAAGGAGATGATTTTTAAGGTCCCTTTCAACCCAAACCTCTCTATGATTCCGGTATCTGTTGGATAATAAATATCACTAATATATTAGTGATATTTAATAATGTAATGTGATTTTTCTATACTGATCAAATCTGGCTTGTGATCAAAGGTCCAAATCTGGACTTTGTCCCTTTAGGGTGTCTCCCCAGGCCCCTCTACTGTAGCAGTTGACTTGGCAAAGGGATGTACTGTGGGAAATCTCAGGGAACTGGGCTATGTGAAAGCCAGGAAGAAGAGCACGTGAATCGCCCCCATGTCAAGGATTTCAAAGGTTCCAACTCCAGCAGAGGCACACGACCTTTGTGAGACCGAGCAGCTTCACCGACTTCCAATTATTCCAGCAGGAGCTCAACATTTTGCATAATTTTGTAAAATTGGTTTTATTGATTAAGCTGAATTGCATTGGGCAAACGTAAGTCAGTGGCTCTCCCTGTCTGCTGCTGTTGTGCTTGGCCAGTAATGAGATGTACAGACAAATGATTACACATGGATCTGGCTGGCTTATGACATCAATCGTTTACTCCTCAGTTAAATACACTTCTGAATTCTCTAATGCTCAGTCCTTACTCTGACCTCTGCAGAAGATCTAATTCCCTGTAATATTTAAGCAATTTCAGCTGTATAAAACCCAAACATACAGTCTAAACTGTCCTTTTGTGCTAAAGCCCTGTGAATTCAAAGCTGTCCCTGGACATGGGCAGCTCCAGAGCTGCCTCCCCTATGGAAGGGGAGGCTTTTGAAGCTTGAACTTTTTTCAAAGAGCTCAGGCAAGATGCAGTTGAGACATGGGGTTTTGGTATTTCTCAGGGTGGCAAGGATTATTTGGGAAACAACAAACGTATTTTTCATATAAAGGCAGAAATGTGAGTTACAGAAAGCCTGTTCATAAGGCTGCTTACCTGTCAGATAGCCACGTCAGAAGAGAGGACAGACAAAAAATTAATGACCTCCTGCTGCTCAATGAACGTCTCAGCTTTGCTTCAGCATCTTTTTGTGCAGTGGGAGGGACACAGTGATCCCCGACAATGTTCTAGTGCAAAGATTTTATTCAGCTTCTACCCATCACTTTAACACAACATACAAGAAAGGAGGCACAGCAGCTTTTGTGAGGCCTGACACAAGTAGACAGTAGTTGCTCAAGGTGCAATTACTAAATTATTTTCTTTTAATGTTGGAATAAAAGCAATCAAAGAACTGACCTTCCAGAAATGTAATCTACTGTGGAAATGATTTATTTTTTCTATACCCCTCACTGTATCTGTAAATAAGGCAAAGCATTATGAGGTATTCAGCTAGATGGATTTCTGCAAGATTAAAAGCAGATATAAGATTGAAAGCTACTTATGCAGTTGTTGAAGCTGCCTACTTGTGATGAGGAATGCTGGGAGAAGGTACAGATTTTTTACAGAACACATCTCTGAAATATATTAAATTATATTAATGATAAATTATTAAATTATATTAGATGATCTTAAAGTAAAAAGAATTTATGGCCCAGGCTAGGCCTGAATTAATACAAAAATCTATTATCTTCCAAAATCGATGACTTTCCAGAAAAACCTCCTTTCCACATTTTAATTCCAGACTTGTGTATTCCTTAGCTTCCTCAGTTACCATCCAAGGTCCGCACTGATGGCTTTAAACTATCCCTAATATTCTTTCACCATCCTGCTGAACCTGGACTGTGGCAATTGGCACCACTCCATGGAGTCTCGCTCTCACCTGGTTCGTCTTCTGGTTTTTATTTGAGTCGTCTGTGTTTAATCCCAGATTTGCTCATAAAAGGGATAAGTCTCGATGAATAGGTAAAGGGAAAGGCTTCAGAGACACAGAATGAAAATATCCAGAATACTTAAGCAGTCTGTCGGTGGATTACGTCAACTCAAAGATAGATTTTGCTCCCTCTGGCTCATCAAATAATCAGATTAGCTGGTACTGATTATGCTCTGCACGATGGGCTGTGTTCTGTAAACCAAACACAGAATGTCCCTTCTCTGTTACCTCATGTGCTCCTGGGGAGCCTTATTTATAACAAATCCCATCTTCACTTTCGCCGACCACTAATGGCTGTGGCTCGGAGCTGGGGTATATTAACACCACCTGATAGTGCTGCCTTGCTGCACCTGAAGCAGGAAAATGCCTGAGTTTTTGCCTCTCAGCTCCACAGCCACGGAGTTCAGCATCTGTGACTTTTATATGTTTGGGGAGGGGTGATGCTGTCAGGGGATCACAAAAGCCAGTAGTCAGAGGAGGGGGCTGCCCAACTCAGCATAAGAACCAGTGGTATTTTCATCTCTTGCAGCCTCAGCTGGCAATGTTGGAGGAGTCAGTGTTACGCTGACCTCACACTTCATTTCCTGCTGGCAGAAGCATTTTGGAGAGGTCCTGGGGCTTGGTAGCAGTTAAATCTGTCAGCGTTGAGGACAAGAGAGATGCTGGTCATTGCACGGAGGAATCCAGCCTCTTTAGGCCCGACATTTCTATAGAGCAATTAGTCAATGGATTTGACTCCATTTTTATAATGGATTTTTGTCTCAAGTCCTCACAAATGTCTCACATATCCATGAAGGGACTCAGGTTTCTGCATCCATTTATAGTTGTGTTTGACCTGTCACTGTCATCCCTCACGACTTTCTTTAACAGCGCATTCAAAGACCTCTCTGCATTTTCCCATTTTATTTTTCTTTTCCCCTTGTTTTTAATACCCTGTCTCACAGTTTCCTTAGTTCCCTCTCTCTCTTTCTCCCTTCTGTCCTCCCCCATGCATTCTTTTGCTGTGACAAACCTGCTGATGCATGTTTAGAGCGGCGGCAGCAGCCACGCTGTGCTCACCATCTGGGACAGGCAAGATCCTCATGGAGCCTCCAGATCCATACTGAATGCACATGCTGGATTACAGCCACCCCATCTTCTCCCAGTTTCCATGTGTGTTGCCTTTCTGCTGGCCACAGACTCCTTCCCCTGCTCAGTGTCTGCTCAGCTGAGGAAAGTTTCTAAGATTCCCTGATCATATGGCTCAAACTCTTCAGCTGGAAAGCCCTATCCTGACGGATTTACTCTGTCATCTCCCTCCTCTGCTCCATGTGGAACCAGAGAGAAAGCAAGAAAAATATGGAGCATGTGGAAGCTTTCAATCCAAGTGCTCCCCACTTTGAACCTTTTTCTTTTTGCTGTTGATACGCATTTCAAGGTGAGGAGATAACAACTCAGAAGAGGCTTTTGGCATATTTCTGGACAGTTTTTCCGAGCTGTATTTATTTATTCTCTATCTCTCCTAATATTGTTTGTCCCTAAACAATCACACACACAGTAGGACTGTTCGGAGAGCTGTGAGGGGACTCTTGCCGGACCTATGCAGACACAGCGCTTTTGCTGTAGAACAACAGACTTGTTTAGGCTGGAAAAGCCCTCCAAAATCATGGAGTTCAACTGTTCCCCCAGCACTGCCAAGGCCACCACTAACCCATGGCGCCAATGCCACATCCACATGGCTTTTACGTCCCTCCAGGAATGTGACTCCACCACCGCCCTGGGCAACTGTGCCAGGGCTTGACAACCCTTCCCATGTAGAAATTTTTCCTCATATCCAACCTCAACTTCCCCTGCAGCAACTTGAAGACATTTCCTCTTGTCCTGTCACTTGTTATTTGGAAAAAGACTGATGCCCATCTGGGTCCAACCTCTTTTCAGGGAGTTGTAGAGAGCAAGAAGGTCCCCCTGAGCCTTCTTTTCTCCAGGCTGAGCCCGCACAGCTGCCCATGGGGTTGGGAATAGATGGTCTTTCAGGTCCTTTCCAACTCAAACCATGATTATGCCTTCTATGACCTCATCCTTGCCTGGAGAGAGGGGACAGTGAGCTAGCAATAGCTGAGTATTTTTTACATTTCAAACTTAAAACGGGAAAAGGAGCCACAAGTATGAGATTTACTGGGTGTGAAGGCTGAGGCTGACTCAGAGAGGATGGGAGAATGGTAACAAATCAGTCAGCCATTTAAAATATCCCGTTCTCAATATCTCCAAAACATGTGCTTCCTTTGGATTTTTGTCCATGTCTGTTCCTCACCCTTCATCTCAGTGCCTCACTTCAGTTGCAAACCTTCCTCGCTCATAAAGAGTCTGAAAACAGAGAATAAAGCACGATTTGAGGAGGGAGTTCTGCATATTCAAAGTTCAGCTAATGAGAAATAACCATCTGGTGAGCACGTACGTCCCTGCTCCTGGATAAACCGAGGATGAATCTCCTAATGGGAGCCGGCGCTCTGTCTGAGAGCGAGGAGTTACCAGGGTAAAGAGAATTACATAAGAGCGAGATCTGCACTTAGACATCACTAACTAGATGTAATCTTTGCTCTCAAGCTGAGGTAATTCTGCTGCAGCACAAAAAACACTCCATGCCAGCAGAAAATAATTCGCTGTTTGGCTTTTTGCTTACCTGAAGCACAATTTTGTTTCGCAGAGTCCCCCTTCCCCCCAGCTATTGCTCACAAAATGCTCCTGTGAAATGTTTCGACGCCTGCTTTCTAATTATAGCTTTGGGTATCATTTGCTCGGGTATAACCAGGCTGAATCAGAACAGAAGCGTCAGGGAGGGTTGAGGGAAAAAGCCTTTTACTAACAGTGAGCAGCAGGACAGAAGAAAACAGGGTGCCTTGTGAGGCAGCGCCGTGCAAAGGGCTCGTGTTTAAAAGGCGACGGCGGCAATTTGCGACCGGATTATTCCGAAAAAATGCGAAACTTATAAATTCTTTGCAGAAAAGGAAGGGAACTGCCCAGCCATCTGCCAGTGAGGCTCACACCTTGGAGGCACAAAGCGCTGGTGGGGCAGCTCCAGGCTGACAAGGAGTGGGAACAAGGGGGGTTTCTTAGCTGGGGTCCTCGGATATTCCTGCAAAATCACATCATGGGTGCACATTGTTCGGTTTTCATCAAACCTGTGAGGTCTGACAGCGAAATTTACTATCAGTTCTTTCTAGTTCTAGAGGAACTAGGAGAAAGGAGATCAGATGCAGGATGGCTGAGGTAGGTGGGCAGTTAGAGGAACGGGGATTTATGATGTTTGAGAAGTAGGGAAAAAAAGAAAGCTGGAACACATGCATGTGCAAATGATATTTTTAGATGTGAGTGAAGGCTCATAGTTCTGCTGTGGGTTTACTCTGAGGTGCACAGGGCAGTTGCACAACGCTGTGTGAAGGCACACGATCTCCAAGGCCTGAGTGAATCCAGCTCCGCAAAGGAAAAGTTCCCAAAATAACACATTTAGCTGTCAAATGAGTATGACTGTTCCAAATCCCTTACCAGGGAGTTGAAATTTCTTCTGAAACTGGTGGAATGAGAGGAAAATTTTGGGTGGAATATAGGAAATTAGTACTTGCCTTTTGCTACCTCTAACAAAAATAGAATTATCTTTCTGACATTTAAAAGCCAAAATCATGATCAAACACCTAGTCTATGGAGAACTTAGTTATCAAGTCATGTAGATTTTGATTTGTCTCCAAATTAGAAGTCTGAAAGCTCTTATTGGATAAAATATATGTGTAAATATCAATGTTCTAAACCGCTGAAAGGTCATTTGTATTGTATTTTATTGTCTTAAGTCTAGAACAAATGGCAAACTCTGGGAGGTAAACCTGGAGGGAGATGCCAGCAGGAGACGTAAAATCTTTGGCTTAAAAGAATAAAGTCACCAACATTAAAAAGGCCTGGTCATTTGGAGATGCAGCCAGGATTCACTTTTAAAAATGACAATGGTAATTATTTTCAAATTCAATTTTACCACATGTTCACCTTTGAATACTATCCAGGGACCTGTTTCACTGCTCTGCTTCTGTTCTGCAGGACAACGATGCAGAGATTAAAATTACTTGGAATCATAGAATTCTCCGAATATATTTTTTTCAGTTGGCGATGTTTTTGTCTTACCTATACAACAAAAATCTCTTAAATAATATAAGCCAAGCTTCATTAAAGCTCTTTTCTCTGTTGTGAAGGTACATTACACACTCCTAATGTGCTGCAGTGCACTGTGTTTTGTCTAAAATATGTTTCCATGATCACCAAATGGTTTTCTAGCAGTTTTAGGAAATATTCTGGAAGAATTGGAAGGGATATTTTCCTCCAAATTACATATTCCTGCCCATAGCAGGGAGGTTGGAACTAGATGATCTTTAAGGTCCCTTCCAACCCAAACCAATCTGTGAATCTGTGATATTCCTTGTATTTTCATATTCTGTTATGCAGCGTAAGCTATAACAATTATTTCTGGAAACCTCCCATTGTTGTACAGTTGTGGCAGCATTTAGGATTTATCCCAACAGCTCTTCCATCCCCTTGCCTGGCTGCCAAGAGCAAGGGAATCATTTTCTGAATGATTTCTAAGCATAGAGATGGGACAATTCCTTCAGATAAGGGATATTTAATATTTATGACTTATCCAAGTCTATCCAAGAAAAAAAATAAAGTTGCCTCCCTGTTTTTCATAGCTGCATTTTGAGAAATGCACCAACTTTTTTTCAGTAGAGTTGGAAAGAGAATTTAGTAAATAATTAGTCTGGGAGAGACAAATCACATTACCCTCCCCCTGCAATGATCCTTGATGTTTATAGGGAACTAATTTAATTGCAAATGAAGACAAATTTCTATTTCAGTCTCCATAAGTAATTACATTTTAGTTGTCCTGACTCCAGTTCCAGTTGTTTGTCTGCTGGACAAAGGGATTTTTTTCTAGCACTGCTCTTCTGGAACATCTCAGGTGCTTTACTTTTATGCTGACTGAGCAAGAAGGCATGGATCCGGCTGGTCCAGGATGAGTTTCCCAGTGCAGCACCAAGCCCGAGGCACTAGCTAACAGAGTCCCCACCTATCACCATGTCTGGGAATGGGGAATGAAAGCATGGAAATAAAAAAGTGCTGAAACATCTGAGAAAGCCTGAAATAAAAGTGGGAACTGCAGTTGGGGAAGAAAAAAAATCAGGTACCATGAGGGCAAAGCAAGGATGTGGGCAAATACACTTTTTCTGTCAGTGAGCCTGCAAGAGCAGCTTGAGGAAGATGCAGACTTGCAGTTTTTGAGTAGAAAGCAAAAAAAAAATAAAATTGCGTAGCCATGATGAGGACTGAATCCAAGGGCTGGCGGAGCAGTTGTTGCTGGTCTTTTCCTTCCAGAAGAGGAATGGGCTTGCACTGTGTGGCTGCTGCTTGGATGAGTCCACCAGGCGATGGGTGAACATCCTGAATTTCAAACCCCACACACTCAACACGCCGAGCCAGGAACTGACACGTAGAGGAAACGTTGACAGTTTATTCCACAGAATCACAGCATCAATTCAGTTGGAAAAGACCTCTGAGGTCACTGAATACAACACCACCTTATGGACAAGACCATGGCACTGAGCGCCACGTCCAGTCTTGCCTTAAACACCTCCAGGGACGGTGACTCCACCAGGGCAGCCCCTTCCAACGTCTGATCACCCTCTCTGTGAAGAATTTCCTCCAAATGTGCAACTTAAACTGCCCCTGGCACAGCTAAAGACTATGTCCTCTATTTCTCATCAGTGCTCAGGGAAATATTTTGCTATGGAAGAACTGAAGGAACTAATGGGAATCCAGCAAGGGCTGGAAGATGCGCAGCCTGGGTGTGAGACCTTCTGTCACGATTCTCACTTTATTTCTCTTTATTCTCTGTATTTATCGTCTGCAGGAAGAGTTTCCCATCGGGACATTGGATCTCAGGCTGCTAGTGACAGGATGAGAGGACGTCGTCTTAAGCTGTGCCAGGGGAGGTTTAGCTTGGATATTAGGGCGAATTTCTTCCAGAAAGGGCTGATTAGGCACTGGAAGGGGCTGCCCGTGGAGGTGGTGGAGTCACCGTCCCTGGCGGCGTTTAAGGACTAAGGACTGGACGTGTCATTTGGTGCCATGGAAGCGCTGGGTCCCAGGCTGGACTCGATGATCCCAGAGGTCTTTTACAACCCCATCGATTCTGTTCCGTGACCAGCCGCCACAAAGCATCCCTCTCCGCGGCTGCCGCCCGGCCGCGTGCCATCGCACGGGGCTTTTTGAGGGATTATTCCCGCAGGAAACGCTTATGTCCATATGCCACCCGCTGTGAGGGACGCGGATCCAAGGGGGGGGGGTG
>VZRE01009646.1:51970-135227 GCA_013396775.1 Cephalopterus ornatus
GGTGTTGGTGTAGTAAACAAACGTTGTTTTTTAGCCGGGCTTTTGTGCTGTGCCTGAACAGTCTCTGCTCGCCAGCTGCTGCTGTGTCACAAGTGGTGGGGCTGCCATGTGAGTCCAGGGCACTGATACCTTTGTTGATGCAAAAATTGAAAGGTGAGATGTCTTCTGCGTGGTAACTCCCTCCTTTCTCTTCTTAAAGCTTATTCTGGTGCGAGCAGAACCTTTTAGCTGTAGTTCATGAGAGATCTGTTGTACTTAGCTTTGTTTTTCCTTCTGCTTGTCTGTTTTTTGATGGCTGCAGAAGAGCTTTGTGAAGCTCATTTCTTCCCCCCTCTCCCCCCTCCCCTTTTTTCAGTGGTTACTCAGAGGGAGAAACAGGTGAGAGTAGCAGGAGGTGTTGTGTTCTGGAACTCTTTTATTGGCCTCCTTCCGAAGGCCAGGCTGAGTTGGTGTCTCAGCACGTGGAGTATGGCATGGCACATATAAAAGATCGCCTCTGGTTTAAGTCTGTCACAGCATTAAAAGGGAATAGAGCTTTTGGATGCGTTGTGTTTCATGGGATTTGTGAAACTCTAATTATGCGGTGTAATTCTCTTGAAGGAAAAAGAAATGACTACCTTTACTTTTCCTTACGCTGCTTAAGTAAGGACGGGCAGGTGGGGGTGACCAGTGAGGCCATAATCTGTTCCTGTGGAGTTGTGTCCATTTGCATTTTCTCAGAAGTATAATTACAAATATTAATTTAATTGGAATGCTGAGCGGCATGAAAGCATCAGCGGGATTCATCACAGAAGCATGACTTAAGCTGGAGACTAGTTAAAGTGCAGAATTGGTCAAGGGAATGTTTTCAGTCTTACTTAGCCTTGTGTATGACCACTCTAATTCGTGTTGTTGGACATGTGAATTCCTCAGGGACGACGGGAGTTCCCACCCATCTTTGGTGCCCTTTGCAAGAAGGATCTGTAAATAAGTCAGAGGTGTAAGTAGGAAATACTTTGCTGATTGAACGGTTGATTATTTTTAATACAGTCAACCAAATAATCAAACGTTCTCTCAGGCACTTTAAAGTGAGATTTACTGGCTCCTTCATGTGGTATTAACTCGGTGTCAGCATTTCTCTTTCCAGGTTCTCTTTGCCTTATCAGTTCTGCACTCAGACTGTGCACAACTCCAGATCAATACATTCTTTATCATGATGTGCTCTCTACTAATCACAGCAAAGCATTTAAACTGCTGCTGCCAATTCTCTTAGTAATCTCATTCCCCTTCCTCCCCCCAAAATTTGAAGACTGGATTATTTTGGGCTGTTCAAAATTGATGTCAACAAGTAATCTTCATTTTAACTGCATGAGTTATGATCCGCAGTCTCCTGCTACTAAAATGGAACTAAACTTTAGTTTGGCAGCTGAAAATGGCTGGCTTAGCTGTGACAGAGTTCTTAATTTTTTGGTTTTTTTTTTTTTTCCAAGTAGTGCTACAGATGAAGGGGGAAAATGATGCAAAATTGGAAAGAGAATTTTCTTTCAACACAACTGACAAAGAGTTCACCACTTCACTTATCAAATGGCAGAGCTTGGTAAAATCAGTGAAATAACAGAGATAATTATAACTTTGTAATGTCAATTGAATGGAAGTTGTTATACTTTAAAAAGGAAACGTCTGTCTTCAAATTAAGATCTCAAACATTCAGAATTCAGACACTTTTCTGGTACCTTTTTGTAGCATTTCTGTCGTAGCTGCCGTTGTTTCATCTTGCACAGAGTTGTGGCTCTGCTCATTTTTGCACCATCAGTGGCTGGGATGCAGCTTCTCACACTTCTGTAGTTATTTCTGTTGGGATTTTCTTGAAATGCAAGATGAGTGATTATCTCTGTGGGGTTTACCTGTTCATATACTTTAAAAGAAGGGCTGTAGCACTTCAGTAACAGTTTTGAGAACACAATAATCTATAACGATACAGATGATTTTGTGTTTCCTTCTTTCCTGACATGGGCAAGTGTTCAGAAGCTCTGTGGTCAAACTGGGGTTGTGTCTACCTGGCATTTCTAAAAACAACTTTTTTTTCCTGTGCCTCTGTGCTATTTATGCAGAAACTCATTTTGGTGAAGAGTAGAGAGAGCAGAAAGTGTGGAGGGAGTGGAACAGGGAATGAGCGAAGTGATGTTTGGAGAGGGAACTGTCTTCAAGAGTGGGCTGACATAGAGACTTTGGTTCAATAAAGAAGGAAAAGTAGATTTTTAAAAGGAACATGGGAGGGGAATATATTGGAAAGAGTGGTAGAGGCTGGTATGTGCAGAACATCTTGCCTATGAAGCAGCCAAATTTGCAGCCCTTTTGCTTTTTCTACTATACAGGAGATATAATTAAGTTGGCATTTTTCCCTTTGGTTATTTGAATTTGTCCTGGTATAATCTGTTCTGCTTCTTCTTGAAACAAGGATACTACTGCATAGTTTGGGGTCTTTTTTTTTTACTTCTAGTAAGTGATGTTTTATTTGGGTTATGTTTGCCTTTACTTCTGTAATCAAATGTTAAGGTTTGAAAATCCTCGCTGTAATTCTTTGATTTAATTCAGCATCTAGTTTTGAGTAGCTGTTTTTGATAAAACAGAAAAAGTTGTGGATTACTGAGGAGTTTACAGGCACTAAGAAACTTCTGTAAGTTATGATAATGTCCAGATATTGAGGTGATCCTGAACTGAAGAAAACTCAGAACCATGATTTATGTGACTCTGGAAAGAAAAATAAACTTGAGTGTTTTTTTTTTTTTTTTCTTTTTAGTGGATTAGAACAATTCTGATCAAGTAATCTTTAGTGGGTTTGAAGTTGCGTCCACTTTTATAGGTCCGCTCCTTTGAAAACCACGTGGCTCTTGGTGCAGAGGCAGGTGAATATCTGGGAAGAGAAACAACTGTCATAAATCTCTCAAAATGTGTATAATTCCAGCAAAAAAGTGAGCAGTTTGCTGTGTGATGGTGATTGTTGGTTTATGAGAGAATCCCGATTCTTGTGGCCGTGAGGACTGTAAGTGCATTGTGTGAGCCCTGACTTGCACTTCTCTCAGTCTGATGGGTCTGAAAGTATTCCTTGTGTCCCCATTCATCTTCCCAGTATCTAAGCAGGGATTGAGTAGACACAGCTGGCATATTCGTTCCTTGCTTTATCTGAATAGTCCCCTGGAACAGCTTCACTCTACGGGTCTTACTTTCAAGAAGTGTTGAGTATATACTCATGCTTTTTTAGTAGTTCAGCTGCCCTCTTAAGTCAGGGGTACTTTGAATTGTCATTTACACCTTCTGTCAGATGGGCCTGTGGTTTAGCTTTTACCTGCAAAGGCCTCCCCTCACTTGGGTGCCTGCTGAGAAGCTCATTTTTATCTTTCTGAAGGGCTGGGATGGTCTGCTGGACTATTTACTTTTATTTTTGACCTCTGCATTACTGTTTAGCTTGGCAGGGACAAAAATAATTGTCACCTCCTGGTTTTTAAAGGGTTTATTTAAAGAAGGTTGTTCAGTGTTGCCTCTAGTAGAAAGTTACTCCCACCCCCAGAAGCTATTTTTACTGTTTTACTCTGAAACTTTCTAGCAGTGCAGAGTATCTTGCAGTGGTTAACTCGGGATTGTTGAATATGTATTATGAACAAAATAGAAATTACTAAATCATAAGGTTTAAAAGAAAGTGATTTTAAAAAAAAAAGAACTGATACCGCTCCGTCTCTAGAAGGAGTTTGAGTTTGTTTTCCTTATGGTATTTGACACTGGTTCTTTGCCCTGTGTTAAGCAGCAACGTACACAGTAGTGGATTTTCTGTGCTGTAATAATAGCATTTTTGCTTCTTTTTTTAACTTTTCCTCTCTTTTTGGTACCTTATCTAGTAGGCAGTATTTTAGGAAGAGCTGGATAAAACGAGTGTGGCTTGTTCTGCTCACTGGAACTGGAGTTAGTCTTTTAAGTGTATGCCAAGTGCATGTACCAGAGACAGTCCTTACCTGTACCTGAGCGTGGCTTGCCGGTAAGTAGGAATTAACTCCCCAGCAGTGGATGCTGAGTGTGTGTTTCCACGTTTCCTTTGGAGGCAGGTGGTTTTCCTCCACCAAATGGTGACTCTGTGTTGTAGCTGTGCTCTAATTTATGGTCAGCCAGCACTGAGGAGGTCCAGGGGATAATTACTGGAAAATGGACAAGTCTCAGTGTAATGTTCCTGTTGTTGGATGGGTTTAAGTGTTTTGAAGTTTTGATGTCTGACTCCATGGTGTGGTTCCAGTCAGAGTGTGACATCTGGTTTTCCTCCCCTCGTGTGTGAGGACGGCTGAGAGCTAAACAAAAACGGGTCTCGTGTTTTAGGCACAGTCTAAACACAGATAAACTGTTTTTGTGTTTGACCTCACTTTTTATAAAGAAACATCTTGTTCAACTTCTGTACTTTGTGTCCAAGGCTAAGGTCTTTCGAAAAATGAAGTTTTAACAGTTCTGTTGTGTTTTATCTTATATTTGTTACTGTGCATCTTGAGTCAGTATTCATCTGTTGCTGACTGTTCGTGGTCAGATTCATTAAATGCTGCTGGCTCTAGTTATGCAAATGTTCTATTGTAGCTCATTATTTTAAGTCACTTTGCTTGGTTTTTGATTAGTATTGTGTGGGAGATGTTGTGTATTATGTAACTGTTGATCTGCTTACCCTTGTTTGCCCAAATGGTATCGGTTTCTAAGCAGTCAGTTGCGTTTAGTCTGTCCTAGTGTGTAGTAACATCTCATCTGGATAGTTATTCACTTGTAATTGAGTTTAAAACAAAAAAAAAAAGCCAACCCTGAAAAAGAAAGAAGACTGAACTGCAAGCTGCTGCTGCTGGGTTTTTATAGGCTGTTTTCAGTAGTTAAGAATTTCCTAGGTTTTAGTAACAAATTTAATGGAGCTGTATGGGGTTTGACCCATTTCAGATGAGTAACAGATAAAATGGAAACGTGTACTTTGCAGTTTACACAGCAGGGTTAACTCTAGTGGGTCAGAGCACAAAAATGCTTCAAGGGGTAAACATTAAAATAAAAAAAGACAGCAGGAAGAGTGAATGTTTACTACTCTGAAATATCTCTTAATTTTGTGTTGTGTTTTCAGCTTTTGCCAAAGAGTCTGTTTACATTAAATTTCAGACCTAATTGTAAAATTCATTGTCAGTCTTGTATTTCAGATGTCTCTAAAGATCTGTAGCCTTCTTACTGCATAGAACATTTGCAAAATCGGGCATCCTCTTGCATTAAAACTGCATATAAATTCTCTTGTTTATGAAAAGTCAGCAGTTGAATTGAAAGTGTGAGGAGAATATTGAAAAGAAAGCTGATGCCAAATCAGCATAATTTTTCTGAATGCCATAAATAACTAACAAAGTAGACTTAAGATGCTTTGAAATGAAGTATGACTCCATAAATCAAAATGAAAACAATCTGTTATTAATTGTATGTAAATGAAGCCCGTTAGAATTCACCCAATGAACAGACTTCAGACTTTTTTTGGGTAATAGAACTGCATTTCTTGCAGTGTGTTTCTTTGTGAAAGACCAAGTCTCCTGGATTTTACCTCATTGCCCGCTTACGAGAGTAGATAAAAAGTTGTCTGTAGTGAGGGAGGTCATACCTGCAATTGTTGACAGCCCAGACTGTGAAAACTGAAGAAAAAGTTAAAACTCATATAACCTACCAGGTTGTAAACAGCTACTCAGTTATAACCAAAATGTTTTCAATTCTTCTGTTTTTGTGCACCCTTAGTGCTGTAGTTTTTAGATTGTGTTGTGATTTTCACGGCAACAATTTGGTCTTTAAGAGGACTGAGAACTGGATGATGCTTCTCTCAAGACAGCAGCATTTTCCCTGTTATCCCTGTCAGTAGGAGCGGAGGAACAGCTCCGGTGCTCGGAAGAGCAGAGGTGATCCCTGTGTGTGTGGAGCAGCGCGGTTGCTGGGATGAGGATGGGGAGGATAACGCAGTTCGACAAAAGCCTCCATCTCCCGTTGCAGCTCTTGTGTCCGTGTTTGGTAGCAAAGGGGTTTCTGCATTTGGTGACTGCTGCAGTCGGAGAGCAGTTCCTGTGCCTGCTCTGCAAACAGCCAGCTGCTGTTCTGTGGAGGAAAGCAACATTTCCTAAGCAAAAACCCCACCTCATAGAGCAGCCCACAGAAAATTACTTAAGCGCTCTTTTCCTGAGATAAGAGTGCTTTCTCCTTTTTTGCTGATCTGTTTGGGGCAGAGTCCTTTCATTTATGAAGAACTGTCCTAACAAGCAAAGCTAACTAAGCTTGCTTGTTAAATTCCTTGCTGCAGTGCTCTCAGGCTAATACAGAAAATGCTTCTACATTTGTTACTTTGCAGTAATCTGTCCAGTCTTTGTTATAATACATAGATATTGCCCCTACTGCAAAGCTTCCAGATTCAGTGCTGATCTGATTTGGTTGTCCCATTGACAAGGTCAATGTTCTTAATTTTATTAAAATTAATTTGCACAGATGACAAGGAAGCTTATTGTTAGTTCCCTTCAAATTATAGAAGCCCAGGTTCAAGTTTTATGTTTTTAATATAGTGATCTGTTGAGGCTTACAGTGAATTCTGGAGAAAGCCATCATCCAAGAAGAGTGAGTAGTTGAAGGCAGAGTAACTAAGTTTAGTAAGTTAAGAGAACAAAAGGTAAAATTCCACCTTGGAAAATTAGGCAGGGATGTGAGAAAGGTGTTACTCTTACACTTATGAACTGATGAGTTAATTGATTATGCATTTGGTTGTAGAGATCTCTTTCTTTCAGAACAAGATGCTTCTGCTTATTTTGTTCCTCTGAACAGTTGTTTCAGTGTTTTTAAAATAAATAGACCAACCTGGCTTTCTTTTTGGAGCAGCCTAAGAGAGGCAGCTGCATGTGGGGAAGGAGGATGGATCTTCTTGTCTTTCAAGTGTTGCTGAAGGCTGAAGATGGCACCTGAGCTTCCTTTTCCCTGTGAATACAGAAGCACTGGCTTTGGTCCAGAATTTGTACACATGAACAAAAAGAATTTAAGGTGGGAACACTGATTTGATGGGTGTAATTACATAAGGTTTCAGCCAACACAGATGCCAGCACCATCCCAGCAAAAAATCCGTAGTGCAGACCAGTCTAAATCAGCATCTGGCTTGTTTACAGGGAAGGGTTTGATCATGTAATGAAGTGGAGCTCCATATTGTTCCTTGTTTTAGAGCCAAAGGAAAACATTTTCTGGACACAGTGAATAATTAAATTGAGGGCAGTGTAAAATACCCTGTCATAAAAGTGGTATTTGAGAACCTCATTGTTTCTTCCCAATTTCTGTGAGCCCTTTTGCATTTTCCCATGCACCTGCAAAGAAGAATAGTCTTAAGAGTTGAAACAAAGCAAAAGACAAATTTCTAATTGCTCTAGGTAACCTTTTCCTACTTACTTTATTTAGTAAAAGGGCGGCCTGATAAGGTTTTGATTTTTTTGTTGTTTGTTTGTTCTTTATTTATTGTAACTTAACATATTTGTCTCTTCAGTGTAGTGAGTTACCACACTAGTCTGTCCAAAGGTATTTAGTGCACTGTGTAAACTGATCAATTGGAACTTGTTTGAAGTTCTGTGGGTTTTAATTCCTTGTCAGCTCATGCTTTTTGGACTTTAAAACATGCACCTGCACTTCACAGTCACTGAGTTGCTATTTCTCTGTCAGAGAAGTTACTCCATGATTCAGCTTCTCCTCTGTGAAGAATCTAAAATAACAAGTTAACTTGAAAACAGAGTCAAAGAAGTAATTGGGAAAAAATGTAATAACCTTCAGACTGTTCAGTGGCTGGATGGGGATGCTGTATCAGCAGTAAATCATAGGATCATAATATCACAGAATGGTTTGGGTTGGAAGGGACTTAAAAGCTCATCTCATTCCACCCCCTGCCATGGGCAGGGACACCTTCCACTAGCCCAGGTTGCTCCAAGCCCCGTCCAACCTGGCCTTGGACACTCCCAGGGATGGGGCAGCCACAGCTTCTCTGGGCAACCTGTGCCAGGCCTCCCCACCCTCACAGGGAAGAATTGTTTGCTAACATCTAATCTAAACCAGCTCTCTGTAAGTGTAAAGCCATTTTGCCATGTCCTGTCACTACAATTCCTGATGAAAACAAATTTGAATGGGTCTGTGGGATGCAGCTGGGGATCAGATCAAGACCTAACAGTAAAAAACAAAAAACCAGTACATGAAAGTGCTGAATTTCCTTGCCATAGTGGGTGTTGGCAGAGCTGTCAAGGAAGAGAAATTGCATTGCTCCATTGAGCCTTTTTATATTCTTTACTTCATAATAACCCGAGGCCTCGTGTTGGGAGGTGGTGAGCTCATATCTCAGAGGCTTTCAAAGCTGCAGAGACTCAGCCTCTCTAAGAATTATGTCTGAAAGCATCTGCTCTTTAAGGGGCACAGAGGATAATTGCAGCTAAAAACCTAATCTTGTGATATGTAAGAAAGCTTTTCTGTGGTGCAGGATGTCCTGAGCTATTTAGTTTCCTAAGTGGTATCTCAGTACTTGTTTAGATTGTTTGTGCAGCCAGCTGCTTTCCAACTTGAGCTGCAGTCTCCTTTCTCAGTCTTAATATCACTTAAACAGATGATGCCTTGTTTTCTAACCCCATCCCAAATGTGTGTTGGGATTTGTCTGAAACGGGAACTACTTAAGACTTCACAAACTAGGGCAGGTAAGAGACCGTTTACAATTACAGCTACCCATCACAAGTTGCATACAGGTCTCTGTGGAAGCATCACCTACTCAAACCATACCAGCTTCTGCTCTAGTAGGAATTATTCTCAAGCATTGGAATTTTGGGACATCCAGTTTCTGGTGGTCCTCGGTGGCATAATTTTTGGTGGCCTTGGGCAGGTGCACGGGCAGTATGTGCTGCCTTCTCTTTGATGGAAAGCACATTCAACTCCCTTATGTTTCTAACTAGAAAACTTTAATTCCTCAGGAAACTCTAGAGGGAATAAGCTTATTAAGAAAGTAATTAAAAACCTTATTTTGGGAGTTGGGGCGAAAAAGCCTGCACTAAGTGGAATAGATAAATCTGGTGTCTACTATACTCATATAGGAGGTGTTTTGGCAAAGCTTTAGTTTATCTATGGAGTAGAGAAACGTCTTTTCCTTCAAGTTCCTGAAAAGCCTTCTTTATGGAGTCAACTTCAGTAAAATCAAGTTGACTTTTTATTCTCCTGTATATATGTATGTATTTTTCACTTGCTTTATTGCAGATACAGGGATCCTTGTATGATCCTGCTCCTTTCTCTCATTCTGTATGGACATTCTGAGGAATGGTGGAGGGGAAGCAGTAGGAAGTCTAATTGCCTTCTCAGCACATTCCTCAGCCTGGCACAGTTTTGTAACGTATAGGTGGGAGTGAAGTGCTCTGCAGGCTGTTCAAACAAGTGATGTTGGAGCCCGAGCTTTATGGGAAAGCTTTCTGTGTGTTCCTGATTGCTCATCTGCTGTCCTGGAGTATAAATATGGATCGCTCAGAAGAGGGTAGTCCCGCCCTGGTCCGGCCATGCGATAGCCCCTCATTCATGCAGCCACCTGATCTGGTGAATAGATCATTGGAGCTGTTGGAAAAATCCCGTGTGTGTGCCTGGAGTCCTCAGAAGGAGACAGCAGGAGTAAGGCTGACAAGTTGAAGTGGACGTTTAGCTATGCCTTGTAGGGCAAGGTGTGTGTGAAGGTGTTGCAGTGAAGAACGTACTAACTCGTGAAACATTTAATAATCGGGGAACAGGTATAACTAATTTTTAGTTTGATGCGCCTAGTTTTGAATTGAATCCCGTTGTGTAACTTCTGAGTTTTTTGTTTACTGGTCTCTTGGTGTTTTGTAGGCAGAGAGCGTTGCAGTAGGAAGGATAAGAAATGACAGTCTGATGTGACAAATTAGTATTTTAATCAGTTTTGCATGCTTAAAACAGCACATAGTTGAGCCTTATATGTTGGGTAACCATTCTGTGGTAAGGGAGGAAATACTGTATGCATTTGCCTATTTGTCCTTTGTGTACCTGCCTCACCCTTTCCCTCTATTATGCTCCCTACACAAAGCTTTTTTTGCCTTCCCCATGCTAAGTTGCAGATTGCAGTAAGAATGTTCATGGATATTTTGTTGTGAGCTTGACGTTGCTTGGATGTACTTCTTTTACTTCAGTAGACTGGGCACTTGCGTGGCGACCAGTTCTTTATAAATACTGGTTTATTTTAACCAATCTCTCATAGTCTCAGCAGGTCATGACTGGGTTTAACCAAGTAAATTGGGATCGGAATAGGTGTGGCATTTAATAATTAACTTTCTGGTTACTCAGGTCCAGTAGGAAACCTATAATGAGTCTGTTTTTATTTTGTTTACAGGAATAGTTATCTGCTTAGTCTCATCCTTCGTATTTGGCAATCTGAGGAAAAGGTCTGAGCCAGCATGAAGACAGAATCCCCTCTTCATTAGAGAAAAAGTGAGTTGGAGTTGGGTTGAAATCTGAATTTGTAGAATGAAAACGCCACGTTAGCCTGCCAACACACACAGCTTGTGCTTGCTTTCAAGTGGTATTTTCACTTCCTAACACTACTGTTATGGGTGATGTCCAATCAAGGCCTAGTCTTGGTTAAGCACATGTATAAAATTTTCAAATACGTGTGTTTCACGTAAACTCCTACACCCTCCTTTTCCGAAAGAGCTGCTTGCCCTCCGTGTAACTGCACATCTGATACGCTCCTTCCTTCCAAATCTAGTGATCCGTACAGGATCTCTCAACTTTGTGTTCATTTTCTTGTACCACTGTATCCATACTGAGTTTTGTTTTAATAATTTAATATTTATGGCTTGTTTCTGTAGCTGTGCTGGTCTCTTCTCCAGTGTTCTCAGTGCTTAATACGTATCTGTTTTCTGAATTTGTTTGGAAGCCTCTCTGCAAATTTGAGGAATCCCACAAATGCAAAACTGAGGGTTTTTTCTCATTTCTGCACTAGGAAATCCCGAATTCTGCATGCAAAATGCTGTTAATTCAAGTCTTACCCTTTTCATGATGGTTGTAATAGTATCAATAAAAAAGATTGCCTGTGTGCCCAGCCTGATTTTTGTATCAGCTGGGTTAAATCCCATTTATTTTTGGTTTGAAGCAGCTCCTGTGCAGGCACTGTGTACTAACAGTGTGTTGTGACTCCTCAGCTTTCTGCCCGACGCAGCTCATTTCAAGAAGTGCACGATGACAGAGCGTGGAATTAAATGGGCTTGTGAGTATTGTACATATGAAAACTGGCCCTCTGCGATCAAATGCACCATGTGTCGTGCTCAGAGGCCCAGTGGAACCATTATCACAGAAGATCCATTCAAAAGTGGTTCCAGTGACATCGGCAGAGACTGGGATCCCACGAGCACCGAAGGAGGGAGCAGTCCTTTGATATGTCCGGACTCTAGCGCGAGACCAAGGGTTAAGTCATCCTACAGCATGGAGAGTGCAAATAAATGGTCGTGCCACATGTGCACGTACTTGAACTGGCCCAGGGCCATCAGGTGCACTCAGTGCTTGTCTCAGCGTAGGACCAGGAGTCCCACGGAGTCCCCTCAGTCTTCGGGGTCTGGGTCCCGGCCGGTCCCCTTTGCCGTCGATCCGTGCGAGGAATACAATGACAGAAATAAACTGAACACAAGGGCTCAGCACTGGACTTGTTCTGTTTGTACATACGAAAACTGGGCGAAGGCCAGGAAATGTGTCGTGTGTGACCACCCCAGGCCCAACAACATCGAAGCAATAGAACTGGCAGACACAGAAGAGGCTTCTTCCATCATAAACGAGCAGGACAGGGCTCGGTGGAGGGGGAGCTGTAGTAGTGGAAATAGCCAAAGAAGATCTCCACCCACAACCAAACGTGAATCCGATGTGAAAATGGACTTCCAAAGAATTGAATTAGCTGGAGCTGTTGGCAGCAAGGAGGAACTTGAAGTTGACTTCAAAAAACTAAAGCAAATAAAAAATAGAATGAAAAAGACTGACTGGCTGTTCCTAAATGCGTGTGTCGGTAAGTTGTTTTCCTGCTGCCTTTTACTGTTTATGCCTGTGGTTAAGTATTTTGGGAGAATGAAGAATTAAAACAGAAGCTTGGCATTTGATTTCAAAGCAGTTTTGTTTTTTTAATCTCTGCATTTCCATTTTAAAAAGTAAGCCAAACGTGGAAGTTCCTGAAATAGCACGTGCTGAGAGAGGCTGTGGAGTTCATCCATAATGTGAACAGGGTTAGACGTGTTTCCTAAGTGTGCTTGAACTTTTTTGACCTTTCATAGAAATGGATATCCTTGTAACCAAATCCTGTTTTTCCACGTAATCATTAAAAGGTGGAAAAATTACAAAGGGCAGTCTACAGAACACTAATGTATATAGTACTGTAAAAAATGCCATTACTGGGTAATGAAAATAACTCTTCTTTTTGCTATGGCAGGCTATGCTTGTAGAGTCAGCAGCTGCAGCTTGGGAGTATTTGTAAACAGTGTAGAGCTCACAACAGTACAAGATGCTCTGTCAGATGTTAAAAATAACACCAAAATATGTAGCTCCAAGAAACTGCGTGTGTAATACTGACCTTGAAAGTAATAATGTTGTATTAATACAGCTACTGTGTTGTAAATGTTTACAGGCTTTCTGAAAGTATTTCAGCAGTCAACTGCTTCAAAAACATTCAAATAGCAGTTTTGTTCTGTATTTTAGTGCTTTCCTAAGGAACTTCGGGGTAATTCTCCCAGTGCTGTTAAAGAGCAGAGACCTTGTGAGTTAACTTTTGTGCTGTAGCTTCCCAGAAGCAGGGATCCTGTGCCCCCAGCACACGAGCAGGTTCAACACTTGAAATACGCAACTATTTTTAGAGTAAAACACTTCATCTGAAACTCTGGCTCTGCTAGTATGTCTCATGCTGTTCCTTAATGTTTCACAAAGTCACTGCATGGTTGTTGTAATTGAAAAGCTAATTTGTGGAGCTGCTTTATTTAATATCTTAGATCAGGTCTAGATGTTTTTATGGGCATCTCTGTGTTTGGTGTCTCTGAGATTATAAACCAGTTTATTTTTGTGTTGTGTGAATAGTTAGACAAGCCCATTTCTTTTTGAAAAATAGATGCCTCAGTATCTCCTGTTATGTTTAGGTCCTTACAGAGTTGTTTTTTTTTTCCTTCTGAAATAAAGCAGTTGAAATTCTCTGTGGTATTTTGTAACTTATAAAATGCCGAGGATCAATTGTTGTAGGTCATTCCTGTGCCTGACAATACCCTATATCTTGCATTCTGATAGCAATTGTAATAAATATTAGGGGATTTTTTTTTTCCTCTGGTTTCTGGAAAGTGATTTCTTTTTTTCACTGTTGCAGTGGTACTTAAAATATTTCACGCTTTCAGATTTAATCTGTGGGAAGGGTTGTGTTTATATCTAAGAACATGGTTTTGCGGGTATTTAATGTTGCCTGTGACTCTGTAGTCACACGTGAAACTCAAAACTATGTTCATCAAGTTTTGTAAGGCAGTAGTGGTTTGGCTCTTGGAAAAGAGTCTAAAGGGATCTCGGTGAGAAAGCCAGAATGCAGGTGGAGTTGTGTGCTGATTGTTGCTGTCCTGCTGAAAGATTTCATGGATTCCTTTAACAGTTACTGTACTTTTTAACCGAGGGGGTAAAAACACAGCAGCTAAAGCTGTTAATTCTGAAATGAAAGGTGGGTAACTTCATTTGGTGTATCCCAGATGCCATGTTTTTCCAGATACTTCTTGTAATAGGAATAACCTTAGGAAGATTGATGGAAGCTGCACAGACTCTTTTGTGGTTGTATCTGGTTGCTTTGCAGAGTATATTGGAAAGGTACACCAATTTAACCAGTAACTTTTAAAGCAGTGAGCCAAATTTATGTCACACTAAGGCCACCAACATACTTAAAACAATTTAACTGTCAGCTGGACAATTTTGCCTGAAGTATCTGTTCTTACCATTGAAATCAGCTGCGTTATTGTGACTCAGTGAGTTCTGTTCTGTTTGTTTGCCAGCTGGAGCTCTTGGGAACTTTTAGCTTGAACACTTGTCAGTCCTTAGCCAAGCAAAACTATAAAATAGGACAAGTTTGTGTTAAATGTCAAGTCGGTTTGTGAACACTGATGACCAAGAGTTTGTTACCCTACTCCAGCTGACAGATTGTGCCTTGTTAGGATTTGGGAACTTCAGACCACACACTTCCAAGTTTGAGCTGAATCAGTTGTGGAGGGTCTGTTTGCTTTGAGTCTATCTCATGTAGGAGACATGTTAACTTCTTAACTTTAACTTTTAAAGTTAACCCTGAAGTTAAAAATAAAGATTAGAGGAGCAGGAGTAGGAGGAATTCTTGGCAGAGTGGTTATTTTCTTTTCTCTTAGAAGATATTATCTGCCAGTAGGTACCGAGGAAAATGTCTGATACTTTAGGACAGCCCTTGGGTTGAACTCCATCTTCACATCTTGACTGTAGTACAAATTCTTTTTACTAGATCTTATATTTAATGTCAGGTCTCATTAGAAACACATATCAGACTGCTCTTTTCCACATGTGTTCTTTTTAGCTGAAACATGGGGATAGATGTGTATCATTTGTAGATTTAAGAAGGTGCCTATGTGTGTGTTTGTATATTATTTTTTCTTCTGTTGAAGACACCCATTATTGCTTTAGCCACCTCAGTAAATAAACAAGTCATCAAGGCTTCTGTTCCTTGCAAATCCAGGCTGTACAGAATGTGATGAGTGCAACTCAGCCTGAATAGTTTCCTTGATGGACTGTTTTCTTTCCAAACCAGAGGGATTAGTGGCATTCCCCCCATTCAAGCTCTGCCAGTAAATGTACCGGAACATTTTTTTTTTATTATTGACTTGTCTTTGGGGCAGTGGCTGTATCTGTCGAGTGATTCTTTATCAAAAGGGTGAGATTTTGAACTGATTCATTTGGTTAAAAGTTATTAAAATCCAAGCAGAACATGTGCTAAGTGGGGCTGCTGGATAACAGGGCCTCCTGCAAATGCCAGTTTGAAATACAAGCGCTTTCTACAAGAACACCAATGTTTTCTACCGTAGTGGCCTAGAACAAGGTTAACATGAAGTCCAGGGTGACTGATTTCTTGGGGAAGGGGGTAACTAATGTATATTTAAAATTAAGCTCTGTTGTCTTTTGTATAACTCATGGTATCTATACCAGAGACTCTGAGAGTCTTAGTGGCCTGTGGGGCTTAAGGGAATGTGATGCACAAGAACCAAGGGTTGCTGTGGGCCTGGTGGAGCTGGTTCCAGCTGGCTGTGGATTTAAGGAGTACAAGTGGATGAGGATGATTGTGACTATGAAACCTCTCTAGCAGAGTTTGTTTGGGGCTTACACTTCAGAACTCTCTGGAGCTTCCACTCTCCTGGCGCTCAGGGCTGGATTTGACAGTGGTGTGTTTGGCAGAGTGTGTTTGCTGCAGGGCACTGCTGGGGATTCTTAGGTTGTGAGTTCAAGTTCTATGCTTGAACTGTAGCCCAGAGATGAAAAGTAAACTGGATTTCTTCTCCTTTTCCTTTTTCCTCCACCTGTTTATTGCCTGGTGCAAGAAGAGTGTGCTCTTCTCCTTCAGTTCGGGTCACTAAGGTGGGTTCTGCTGTCACAGGCTGGACTTCCCTGTGGGGATGGTGCCTCCCAAATCAAGAAGCCACACATTCTTCTTAGCTCTGTGAAAGAAACAACTTAGAATGTGTTTCTTAAACAAACCCAAAGTATTTAGAGCAATCTGTAATGAATCTTGTTCCGCAGTACATCCTTAAAAGGACTGTTAGTTCATTCCTAGTATTCCTACATATGTCTGCTTAGTTTTTCCTTTGTTGACTACTTTCTCTCTCTTACAGGGTTTTTTTCCCCATCAGTTCTCTGAAATAGTGCGAGCTGTGTTACCCACGCCTTCAGAAACCCTGCCCTGTCCAGACATTGGTGTGGAGTTGGCTGGGAAGTGTCTCACGCTGCTCTGCAGCTCTGGGAGAGTTGGAGACACCTTCTCCTCTGTCTCTTCACTGCCTGTGGGTCCTCACTGAGTATTATTAATAAAGGCAGCCTGAAGGGAGTGACATAATCAAGGTGCTTTCAGCTGGCACTGCCACCTGAAGTAGTCCTAGATGCCCATTTCTGTCCTCCTGGGATTTTGGACAGTGAAGCTTGATGAGGGGATGTTTTTGTGGGGGTGAGGTGCGTTTTGTTTGGTTTTGCTGGTTTAGTAAGCCCAGCCTGGCTTCCTCATCACATCCGTGGTGGAGCTAAACCTTGATGGGGCTGTTTATACTGTGATAAGGGAGTGGGAAGTGTTAGGGGTGGGAACAAGGTGCTGGAGGAGGGGAGGGGTCATGCACCTTTCGTGGCTGGTGTCAGTCTAGGCTTGAAGTGTTTGGGGAAGTGCAGCGTGAATTACTCACTGAGAGGTGATCACCTGCCAGGCTGGCCTTGGCTGCCGGGGCCTGTTGGGATAGTTTGGAAAGGAAGGGTCCCTGCTGTGAGCTGTACATCCTGCCCTCATTCCCCTGTTCCTTTCACCTAGGTGAGAAATCTTACTGTAGATGTCATCTGTGCCTTATAAATCTGTTCTGTCATAAACGCGTGACATTTGTATGTGTGTATGTATCTTCCAGACCAGGGAAACCTCTGCATGCCTTACTCCTTGGTAGAAAATCTTAATTCCTGAACCACACTTTATTTGGGTCTCTTGACTACTTTTTTAAAACACTCTGTGTTATTTTATGCTAAACATAATTGACTGCATGATAAAGTTAAAACCAGTTGTTTAAATTTGTCTTAGAAGCACTGATGGTTAACTTTAATAATGAAATGATTTTCCACTGTCCAGCCTCCCTTCAGGGTGCAACCCTGCAAGCAGCAAGGGGTGTGGGTACCTCTAACAGATTGAAGGGGGGATAAGGACATCTTTAAACAGTTGTTCTTACATATGTGCTGCTCTGTCTTGTAATGATACATCCAAAACATACTGCATAGACTGTATATAGGGTAAGAGTGGTTTGCATGGAAAAAAGAATAGGCAATAGTCATCCTCTCCTGCATTGGATGGCTTCAGGTTTAAGGTGCATGTCTTCTTGTAAGTATTTGCTTCTTTTTTAAGGGGATGCAAGTTGCTGAGCATGAAGAATTATATATAGTATAGAGGAGGTTCTGTCTCAAAGTGTCATTACCTGGAGAGTGATCTGCTGTTGATTGTGTGCTGACAGTGACACGGAAGGCCCTGGAAATGAAAGAAGAGAAGGAACAGAAGGGGTGTGGTTGGAGGCCCATAAAGGTTTTTCAGACAACCTCTCCCTTGTAACTTGTCTCATATTTTCTTGCAAAGCAGTTCTCCTCCAGGAGAAATTCTTTTCAGGCTGAAATTGTGGGGCACTTATTATCAGTCAAACTTTATGGCTACCTGATGTGCCCCTGGTGAAGAGCTGGAAGAGACTGAGGGCTGACTCAGCTCCAGAGAATGCCACAGCTGGTGTGCTCCAACCACAGCTCCTCTGTATTCTGCATTAAAGAAGCACTAAGATTCTCAACAGGTGTCAGAATTGGGTTTTAGTGGGTCAGTTGATCAACCTCTCACTTTCTGGCACTTATACCAATCTCAGGAGCAGTCTGTAGAGGAGTAAATCAGAGTATATATATGATACAGACCACTTGCAGTTGTATTTGTAGCACAAGAGAAGCAGCACAGGCCTCTGTTTCTGCACTGGTCTGTGTTATAGAGGCATCTGTCTCGATTTCTGACTTCTAAAATGTATCATTTGCTTGTTTTAGAGATTTGCCTTCTATTACCAAGCAGCTCAAGGAATTGCCCCACATAGAGGCACAGTGACCTCCTTAAGATGAAGTGTTTCCTTTTGCAGTCTGCTCAGATGTGAGAACATGTATTTTACTGTGGCAAGGCTGCCTCCTCAAATCAGAGAAATCCCTGATCCAGGAGGATCCTTCTGATAGGCAGAACTGCATCAGTCTGCTTGAAGGAATTTCCCTGCTTCATTTGCAGGTTGTGCCAGCCAGTGCTCCGGAACTATCAGAAAGATAGTGAAGTAAATAAAGGCTGCTGCTGTAGTATTTTCCTTGGAAACTTTTATATTTGGTGGTTCTGAAGTCACTGGGGCTGTGCTATTAGGGCAGATGGGAATTAGTTTTCTAGATATGCTTGTAAGCTGCATATTTTTTTATTTAACTGCATTAAACCCTCTAAATATTTACATATTCTAAAGAATAAACTTAATAGCACCTTAAGCTGAATTCTGGGCTTATTTAATATGAGCAAAGGTAATATTGGTAAATAAAGAAGGTAGTTTAACAGGTTTTAGTAGGATCAAGATGGCACGAATAGTTGTTAGTGGGTGATTAATATTTTTAAAATTTAGTAGTTTTAAATTGCCTTCGTAATCTCTGTCATCATCTAATGTATACTGAGATTGCAAGTTTCTGGTCTGTGCTATTTTTAAGTGGCAGGGCTTTACTAGAAGAAGAAAAAAACTCGGCTGCTGGTGCTGTGGAAGTCTTCCAAGAAGAGGAGATGCCTGGATTGCAAAATGGGAACACAGTTGAACCTGTAGATGCAGAATTCTGACTTGCAGTTGTATTTTCTCATGACTTGTGGGCAGCACTTGGCATTCTGTCCTCTCCCTTAGGATACCAGGCTATACTCAGAGTTCTTGCATGAAGCCAAACAAAATTTTGAGGGGGGGATGGCACACAAAGAGTGGTGCATCTTCAGATACAACAGCAAAGGAACATTTCTGGAGTCCACTTTAAAGGAAAGCCGTGGCTGCTGTGGCTCGGGAGCAGGCACTGAGTCATCGGGATGTGTTTGCATTTGTGTAGCTCTTGTATCTGCCCGGAGCTGTGACCCCGCAAGGCTTGAGCTGCTGGGGAAGCTCCTGGGTGCTCTGGGAACAATCTTAAGGCAAATGCCACTCTTCCTTTTGACATTTTAAGTCTGGGGAATGCCGTGGGTGTTGGGGGGGAATAATCCAGCTGGCACGGCACTGGATCAGAGGCTGCTTGTGAAAGTAATGGGGCGCTTCTGCGTTGGGAAATGTAGTGAGTTATAACATCAGTAAACACTTCTGTAGTATTTCTTGTAAATAGCGTTTTGTTAAGCCCTGTTTAAATAGACTTAATGAATTGGAGGCTCTCACTCATCCCACAGAAATCAAAGCCTTTGTAGGAATGTGCCTCCTGTTGTCAATAAATACATATTCAGGTCTCATTTTGAAGTAGTGGTACTGAAGTTAGGAATTACAGGCAGTTCTTATATACAAGTTTACTCTGTAGTTTTGGGGCAAGATGTATGTTTTCTGGTTCAGATTTCTGACAGTCTGCCTGTTATTAGTATGTTTTGTGTTCAGTGCAGCCTTGGATTGTAGGGACTGGCACTCTAAGCAGGGTGGCACCTGATGAGCTGTCAGGAATTTTCCCTGTTCTTTTGAAGTGGCTACAATGAAGTAGATATTTGGTAGAACAGATAAAGAGAAATGCTGAATTTTTTTGCTGTGGCTCAGAGAGGTTTCTAATGCCCACAGCAGTGATACTCTGGGTGCTTGAGTCAGTGTTTCAGTGCAGGGAAGTAGCAGACATCAGTACCATACGTTTATTATCTCCTTTTTTAAAACAAGGCCTAGAAAACATACGGAGTTTGCCTATTTTGAGGTAATAATTGATCTTTAGCTTAAACTTTAAAGTCAAAGTTTAGAAACATACTTTTAAACTGGCAGCTTGTATAACAATTTTGGTAATTAATTCTAGGACATGGGGTTTTTAGGAATGTCAAGTATTGCAAGACGTGGGAATAAACTTCAGGAACTGGCAGTGCTGCAGAGAGCGTGTGGCACTGATTTGGATCCTTGTTGCAGCTTGTAGTAGTTAGTGCTTGACAGAGCCAAACCTCACATGACCACCTCTGCGTCAGCCTTAGACCTCAGTTGTTGCTGAGATTTGATGAAGAGTGGGATGATAATAAGCAGCTGAGGGTGGGGGACTGGAAGAATAATTACAATTATGAATTTCTCAGGCACTGACTTAAGGCTGTAGTAGCAGGTACTACAGTGTAGCATGTACTTGGCAGGCTGGCTGGAACTGTTATGATTTGGGTCATTAAAAGATCATTTTTGGAGACATTTGTTTGAATTTCGAAATCAATTGGGGATATTTGGATTCTTAAGAGTGGCCACCTACCAGTCTTGGGTGGTCTTTGGTGTGCTTGTATTGAGTGATGTGGTGGAAGGTGCAGATGTGGTCACAGGAGTCTTTCCTGTGTCAATAGAAGTGGTTAAAATACAAAAGGGTTCGAAGTAGTTATTAGTCTTTAACAAGATGTCTTTCCTAAATTAATAAAATTTTATAAAAAATTAAGAGTGTCGTAAGATAACAGAGAATCTGTTCTCCTGTCAAGATTCTTCTTTCCCTGTGCATTCCTGGGTTTGCCAGAGCTGTAGTATAACTTGTTTGAAGAGGGCAGGTCCCTTTGTTATCTGTGCACACATACATATCTGCACACACACAAAAAGCCACTTTGCAGCATTTGGTTGGAATGAAGTATTGCAACAGCCATGGAATTGCTTTATCAGTGGAAAAAATGCAATTGCATGGAAATAAAGTTCTAATAAAGTTCCGCTTGGCACTTCTAACTCTTGGAGAACAAGAACTAAGATAGGACAGGCATAACTCATCTGGGAGGAATACGGGGGCAGGCACTTACAGAATGAGACGGTAGTGCTGGGGTGGGACAGGAATGTCTTCCTTAGAGGAGACAGAAACATGTATCAGAAAACTAAGAAATTGTATTGTTTTCCTTCTGCCCTGGCCTGTTCGGACTTTGGAGTCCGTGGTGAATGGGTAGATGTTGTATGACTGAAATTTGCAGTTGAAATGTTATTCAGGAACTTCGCTGCTTTAGACCACTGTTGAATGAATAATCTACCTTTTATCTGTAGAGCCTTTCTGAGCACAGCTGATAGCTTTGTAGAGAAATGTGTTGCACTGAAAATCCATTTCCCCCCCTCCGCATTTCTTCTGAAAGCTTTATAATCTCAGCATTCAAAATGATAGACTTTTTTGGCTGAGCTAAGAATGATTTTCTAAATCCTGGATTAACCAGCAATCCAGCAGTTTGTGTGCTTCTCTGGTAGTAGGTACTTCAGTTTGTTGGTTTGGGTTTTTTTAAATTTTGGTAGGCGATTTTTGCTTGTTTGGGATGTGGGGGCTTGGGGGGGCGGGGAGGGAGAGTTTTTTTGTTGTTGGTTTTGGGTTTTGGGGATTTTTTGTTTGGTTGGTTTTTGGTTGGTTTTGGGTTTTGCTGGTTTGGTGTTTTTCTGTTATGTTTGTTTGTTTTGTGGTTTTTTTTGTTTGTTTTTTTTTTGATCTGTCGCTTTTTCAGTCCTGAATTGGGAGTGAGTGCCCCGATTGAGACAACTCCTTCCCTTCTGATCAATTTTTAAGTCTTGGTGGACAAATAGAGTGAAGGAAGACTTGGGTCTCAATTTGTAGTCTTGTGGCCTGCACTCAGCTGCTGACTCTTTGGAGTTGGGAAGGAGGTTTAGCTGGAAAAAACAGGGGGGAGAGGGTTTTCTCCTTTGTCAACTGTGCTCTTACTGTGCTGTTCTTGAGCTGCTCCAGCATTCAGCAGGAGTGATCTTGATATCAAGCATGGCACGGAAGCCAAAGATTCCCAGGGACTCTAGAAGACATTAGGGCCATTCTTTCTGTGTGTGTGTGTCCCATCTTTATTTAGAAAGTATGCACAGTGTATTTAATTTCTCTTTAATTCAGTTTCAGTAGACTACCCTGAGTAATACCTGTAAGTTCTATTAATAGCAGAGATGATGAGCTGAAGAGAAAAGCTTGTGCTTTGTACCTTCTTCCAACACTGTTTTAAACCATATTTGGAAAAAAACCAAGACTTTCATTCCAAAAACCTCTTAACAAGTCTGTTTATTAGATCCAGTAGTTTGTTTTTAAAATAAAATGGAAGATAAAGTAATCAAACTAGTCTCTTGTGTTGCGAAGGAATGACTTTCCCTCAGTACTGCTGGTCAGGTGCAGTGCTGGTCAGGTGAGTACGTTATTGCTTTTGTTTCATCGTGGGTTATCAGCACCACTTCTGAGCTAGCTTTTGATTTACTATATCTTCCAACCAGTAAGGGTAACAGAAATGGTGTAGGAGATGAGGTGAATATAAATATTTTGTAGTTATCTGTTTGAAATAAGTAAAAATTGGCAAGTTTCTTGGTCTGCAGTTGATCTTGGCCTGTAACAGAGCAGGTAGAGGTAAATTGTGTTAACTGAGGTAGCTTGGTGCAGATTGGCTCACTCACCAGCTAAAACGAATTGTGTTTTGTTCTGTGCCCTCAGGAGTTGTGGAAGGTGATCTGGCTGCTGTAGAAGCCTACAAGTCCTCAGGGGGGGATATTGCCCGGCAGCTCTCGGCGGATGAGGTGCGGCTGCTGAACCGCCCGTCTGCCTTCGACGTGGGATACACGCTGGTCCACCTGGCCATCCGCTTCCAGAGGCAGGACATGCTGGCCATCCTCCTCACAGAGGTGAGTCTCTTCCACCCCTGAACACGTGGAACAGGCACTCTGTAACTCCACCTTTTGTGTGCAGCCAGTGACATGTAACTTTTGCTTGTGATGCTGGTAAAATATACAAGTTGTTGCTTTGGGGCTTGGATTTCTGCTTAAGAAGTGAGTTTACTTGAAGGCTGTGTGTTGTGGTGGTGCTGAGGATGTTCAGTTTGCTCATTAATGAGCAATCTTGGCACAGGTTCTGACCTTACTGGCAGTGGAAGTGAGCTATTGTGAGGCTTCCTGAGCTCTGGGTGGGGAAGAGGAAATGCTCTGAAAGCAAAACACTGACATCAATGACAGTGTAGTTTTTCTGAGTTTGTTAATGAGTAAGTCTACCAGGTCTCCCTTTCCTGGTCTTCATGGGAGCTTCTCTTCCAGAAAAAGGCAAATTTTGTTGCTTTGCAAAATGACTGCATTTTTTGCATTTTTTTTTTGTGGTTTTTTTTCCCATTCTTTGCCCATTTTATGGACAGTTTGGTTCCTCCCTGTGGTCTTGCTCTTCGTAAATTTTTGTACAATGCACCTCACAGTGATCTCTGCCCTCCTCCATCTTTGCTCTCTTAGTTGGCCTCTAAATAATTACCTTTTTTTGTCTGTTTTCTTCAACTCAGATTTTTGGTTCCTCACCTGATCGTAGCCAGACTTTTATTCTGCCTCCTTCCCTGATCCTTAATGCATTTCTGAAAGCTGATGTTTCTGAGAAAAGTAGCATGCCCACATAAAGATGATGGAATGCTCAGCACTGAGTAATTAAAAAGAGCAGATGAAGCAAGACAAATGTAGCTAAAGCCTTGAGTATATATTTATATACAGCTAATATTGGTGGTTTTGTGCTGCTTACATAACTCTATGGATGGAGTTATATGTTCAAAACCAAATTAATTTGCTGAAACGCTGTCTTACAGATTTTTCTGTTTGGTTTTGTTTCAGTTCCTAGAAATACTGACTCAACATATCATTTGTGAGAATGCTTAGTAGGGTTTGAGCTCCAGTGATACTTTCCTTTGCTAGGATATGAATGAGTAAAAATGGGGATCTTAGAGGTGGTTTTTTAATATGCATCTGGTGGCATCCGTGTATCACTTGCCCTGTATCATTGAATGAGTTTCTGCTGCCAGTGGTAACTAGAATCTGGAGAAATTTAACTGTCTTAGCTTGATAGTTTTTGGGAAGATTCTTTGTAGGAAACTGTCCTGTGCTGTGGTGATGAAGTTCTTTGTTAAATGTAGACAGGGCTCATGCATGAGATTTGAGATTTCTATTATTACGAGCTCTGGAAGGTCACCTGTTGATTCACTTCTTTGATTTAAAGATGTTTTTAACCAGCTTTTATGTTATCAGCTGCATGACAAACGAGACATTTCATTAAGAATCACTAAACTTTTAATCCTTCAGGATACCAGCGTTTATACTTCTCTTGCAGTCCTTGCTAACCAAATGCTGTGTGCTGGTGCTCATCACTGCAAAGTCCTTCACGTTTACCTGGAGATAATCCTGAGTGCAGTAACTGTGTTCCTTTACAGGTATCCCAACATGCAGCCAAGTGCATTCCTGCCATGGTGTGTCCGGAGGTCACGGAACAAATCCGCCGTGAAATTGCTGCATCTCTTCATCAGCGAAAGGGAGACTTTGCTTGCTATTTCCTGACTGACCTTGTGACGTTTACGTTACCTGCAGGTACCTACAAAATTCCTCTTACTGGTGGAACATGTTACTACTTTGTCACCTGGTTGAGAATTGCTTGTTTCTGGATGTATGTTCTGACTTTCTGGTGGTGGTAGGGAGGTGTGTTTTGTTTACTAAGTTTTAACAGCTTAGGTCAGATTTAGTAGTTGAATTTGCTTATTCAGTGTTTGTACACTTCAGTCCATACATTGTTCCTGTGAACTGAGCATCTGCTGTCCTATTTAGACATGAGGAAATGGAAAGAAAGTGGTGTATTCTAAGGAAAGGCTGTCTTTAAAGTGAAGATTAGAGCCCAGACGTTTCTGGTCCCTAATACAACTTTTCCCATAGCTATTTTAGCTTTCAGTCCTTTCTTGTTGAGGCCCAGAGCTATTCTTTGTTATTCTTTGTGTTTGTACTTGCTTGTAGCAATAGCACTTTTGAGGTATTCTGCAGTCAAGAGAATGTTTGCGTATGAACAAAAAGCTTTTAGAAAACTTTTAATCTTCAGTAGCTGTTTCCTTTAATAGAAATGCTACCAGCAGTAAGAAAACGTGCAGATGGAAACTGCTAATCAGCAGATCTCCTTGTCTTTTTTATAAAGCTTTGTAAGGATTGTATTTGGAACCCCCTTGGTTGAGTGTTACCTCATGTCCTCTTCAAAAACTCTGGATAGTACTTACCACTTGTGTACTAACTACCTGTTTGAGGTGCTGTGTTCAGTTGTACTCTGTGGGTCACCTGTGAGAGGAAGATGGTGTGTGTTTTAATTGTCTGGAGACAAAACCTTCATTGCTGTTTAGGGGAGAGAAGGAAAAGGGGCAACAGAATGATTTTGTAAAACATGAGAAATATTGTTCTTGCCAGAACTTAGGAATTTGCTCAGTATTTTCAAGAGACCCATCTTAAAGCACTGTGCAGCTTTTTAACATGTGCAATAGCCATTAAATAATTAAGGAATAAGAATGTTCAAAAGCTTTTGAACATCAGGACTGTCACTGTATTTCTACTTTGATCACTCTGTCAACTGAACATCTTCTGTAGTCAGCAGTTGGGCTCAAGACAGCATTTCCAAGGGTGGAGAGATAAATCACACGAGTTTAGGAACTGGTTTCCACTCGACCTTTCAGATAAACAGATCAGATCCTTCCAAAAAAACAGTGCATGGATGTTGAAGTGCCAAGCTTTTAAATGGATTGCTGGCCACTGTAAGGCAGTTTCAGTTTAAAAAGCCTCAATCAATCATACAAAAAAAAAGACCACCCCACATCACCCTGCCTGCACCAAACAATAATGTGCTTCAGTAGCAAGTCACGTGCCTAAATGTGGACTTTGAGAAGCCCTGGGGTACTGGACATCTGAGCAGGACTGGCAAATACCACACTGCAATTAAGAGAGATCTTTGTGCCCGTGAGGTACCACTTAGGTCCCAGTCCTTATCCCGCAGAGTGCCTGAAGGGATGCTGGGTGTTCTTGTTTAACTATTTTACTTACTTTCTTAACTTTCAGGTATTTAAGTTTCATGATTATGCTGAAGCCAGCAAACTTTCTTTAGTCGCTGCTCTGCCTGGCAACCCTTTACTGCTTATCCTCACTCAGGCCAGCAGCAAATCTTTATGATGTAGCATATGTTTGAGTTTTAGAGTGTGTAACAGTGTTTGTTTTAAATGATACGGAAGTCACAAGAGAGTTTTGCCTATTATGCAATTTTTTGCGCCTTTTTTTCCCCCTGTTGTTTTTTAAGAATTAGATCCGTAGTTGCAGATTCTGTCTGTAAAGCTCTTGTAAGAGTTGTCAGTTCTGGCATTTTCCATGTCATAGCTCTGTAGTTTTCCCACTTCTTGTTTTTTGGCTTGCAAGCGGTGGCCTGCAAACCGCTGGGGTTTTCTGAACTATTTGATTGAAGTCTGCATGAAATGACTAAGGAAGTGGATTTCTGGACAAGAACAAGTCTCTTGGCAGGCTTACCTTGGATAGTCTGGAGGGGGGAAACCATTCAGACAAGTGGAAATCTATTGCCTAGGATTGAAGCTGTGCTACATACAGTAAGGGTTGAAAATAGAAGTACTCTTCTTTTTTTTTAATTTCTCACGTCACAGTTGTTGTAGTCTTTGTCCTTTGGAGAAATCCATTCTTACCCTACATGTGCTGGGATGATCCTTTCTGCATCAAAGGTATGACAGGGAGGCTGAGATGAAAACCTGCCTCAGCAGCTCTGGGAAGCCTTTGGTCAGAAATGACAGATCTGAAAGGAACAGCTGCTTTTCCGAGGAGATGTCAGGGCTGACAGGGGGAAAGCTGCTGTGGAAGTTGTGTAAGTTCTCCTGAGCAACAGCCAGTGTTGTCTCTTTTACACTAATGTGAAGTGACTCTTGTGTTTGCCTTCTGTTTTTCCAGATATTGAAGACTTACCACCCACAGTCCAGGAGAAGTTATTTGATGAAGTACTTGACAGAGATGTTCAGAAAGGTAAATGTGCCGAGAATGGCTGGAATATCTCCTTGCTTTTCATCAGAGAATGTTTCTGTTATTAAAAATAAAGTACATGTGTGTATAAATGTGGCTTTATCTGTCAGTGTGTTTTAAATATAGATTAGATGCTTTCAAGTTAAACTTCACCCTGGAATTCATAGAATCACAGAATGGTTTGGGTTGGAAAGGACCTTAAAGATCATCTCATCCATGGGCAGGGACACCTTTCACTATCCCAGGTTGCTCCAAGCCCTGTCCAGCCTGGCCTTGGACACTTCCAGGGATGGGGCAGCCACAGCTTCTCTGGGCAACCTGTGCCAGGGCCTCCCCACCCTCACAGGGAGGAATTCCTCCCAGTGTCCAATCTAACTCTGTCCTCTGGCAGCGGGAAGCTATTCCCCCTTTTCCTGTCACTGCATGCTCATGTAAAAGTAATTTAAATTTAACATTTCCAGTCTATTTATGAAGCAGGGGGAGAATGGAATCTGTAGAAATCATGTTTGTATCTTTGTAGAGGTTTAAAAAAAAGTAAAATTCAATGTTAAGTCACAAGCTCTTTAAAGAAAACTGAACAAATCTTTCCATTTCAATAACAATCCTCAGCCAAATGATGTGGTGCTTTGTTTAAGGCTGTGGCCTGGTCTGGAGTTTTTTTCTTGACACTATTTCACTTCATCTAGTGTAGTTCACCTGTTTATTATAGTGTGAAGGAAACCTGAATTTTATTCGTGCAAATGGATAAATTTATTGAGTCTGTGCCACTGCTGTGCTGTCGGGATACTCTGAGACATGCAGTTAAAGGTTTTAAGAGCTGACTGTCGTGTTGCAGAGCTGGAAGAGGAGTCTCCCATCATTAACTGGTCCCTGGAGCTGGGCACGCGCTTGGACAGCCGGTTATACGCACTTTGGAATCGCACTGCCGGGGATTGCCTGCTCGACTCCGTGCTCCAGGCCACTTGGGGCATCTACGACAAGGACTCTGTGCTGCGCAAGGCTCTGCACGACAGTTTGCACGACTGCTCCCACTGGTGAGTGGGGTTTATGGCAGCTTTTTTTCCATCTTTTTATTTTCCATTTTTTCAAAAAGCAACACAACCACCGCTCCCCGATTCCCTGTGGTTCCAGTTCCCTTTGGCGCCTCGAAGATGTCGAGTCCCTGGGAGTCCAGTTGTACTCCAGATCTCGTGTCTTAAATAAGAGCGCTGGGAACTGGGACGTTCTGACCTCGGTGATGGTATGTGATAGTCAGCAAGTGGCATTTAGAGCAGTAAAATATTTTATACTGTCAGGCGTGCGCTGACCACAGTTATTACAGCTGGAGTTTCTGTGTTCTTGCAATGTAAATTGTGCACATGCCATGCCTGGCTGCTTGGTGGGAGCTTTGCAGAAGATTGTTTGCAGAAGATAGCCTTTTATTCTTTGTAAACTTTGCAGTATTTTCATTCCATCTGCTTAGTTACAGCTTGATTTGGGATTGTTCTTTTTGTCCCTGTTCTGTCTGCTAAAATAGTGGCAGTAAAGCACAGAGTGTTGAAATTTAACTAGGGCTGTCATTGGGCCATAAAATTTAATTTATCATTCTGTAAAACAGCTTTTGTTGGTTTACCCTGGCAACCTTCTTTAGTCTGATGTAGTTTGCCTCTCCTAGAGGGAAGATCCTTCCACTTGGACACCCAGTGGTGTGTCATGGACTAAGGGAAGAGCTGATAAAGATTGATAATTCCAGTCACAGGGAATCATTTCTTTCATGTTCTTGTAGTCAAGGACAAGAGAAACTGTCAGCATGTGCTAGAGAAAGAGCCTGGCCCTTCCTCTATGTGGTATACAAGAAGTCAACAACAAAGTTTAATTTTAGTAGTACCTATAAGTAGCTTTTGTGATCACTGTCCCCAACTGCTATTTGGAGAAAACTCCCCAAATTAGCATCTGGAGCTGATTCAGTAAAGTTGTGCTTCAGTAGCAATTCTCCCAAGGACCTGCCTCTGAAAGGAGCTGTCACTGCTTTAGAGTGGTTTATAGTGGACTGTGCATCTTGACCATGCAGGAATGTCCCTGGCATCACACGCAGTTCCCCTGAGACCAGAACAGAAATTTATGATAGATCAGGTTTTGTTCTTTATGGTAACAAAACCTGGCGTGGTATCCAGAAATGTGCTGCAAACTACTGAGCTTCGAACCAGATCTCTCAAAGTGTTGGTGCTAACTGTGGTTGACTTACTGCTGTATCTAACATAACACTCGTGATTTAGAGGCTGTTAAATCTTGCTAAGCTTTTTAGTTTATGTTCTAGACAGAATTTTGCATTTTACTCTGCATTTACTTAATCTTTATCCTTATTAGAAGCATATTTTTTAACTGATTCATGTGTTCCTTAATAGGAACAAGCCTTTTGATTTGAAGGAACAAGTCCATAAAGAACAGGTTGTGTTCCTTTATAGGAACAGGTCTTTAGAATAAGTCTTTCAGCCGAATTCTGTTGTAAATCGATCATCCTGTACATCCTATACTTGCTATATAGATTCTGTGTGTGAAGGTATAAATAGGAAGTAAAGTCATCTCTGGCTTTAATGACAGTTGCTGAAGGAATAGGCTCTTAAATGCAATCCCTGCTTAAACTTTTATCTAGTGGAATTATTCTTCAAAGTCTTCTTGAAAATGGGTATTTTTATAGTCAGACACAGAACACTCATGTAACTCATTTGGCCTTGTTTTGTTACGTTTGTTTAGATGCTGAACAAAGAAGAATCCATTTACTAGAGACACTCTTGTGTCTGGTACTCAGAAAAAGCTCAGTGGTGAAGTTCCCAGAGGCTCTGGCCTGTGGAATCTTTTCCACTCACCTTTAAAAAACTACACTTTTAGTTTACACAAAAGTGTGTTCTGATGTGTCCCTTTCTGTACTCCACCATTAGCTTTTGTTGCAGAGTGGGCACATGCCCTAAGTTGCCTTTCAGATTTTTTTTTTATGGATGCATTTAGTTCTCTCCTGTTAACCTGAAAAGTTTGTTGAAATGAGTTCAGAGTGTTGTCTATGTCTGACTAGCTCAGGGAAGAAACTTCTTCAGGAAGACACTTTCACAGTCAATCTTCTGGGGAGTAGTTTGGTTTTTGCTCCCCCCCTGCTCTGTTTTTTTCTTTCTTCCCTTCAATTTTCTGGGGTTTCTCTCTCATTGTGGTGGTGGTAGGGGTTTGTTTGGGTTTTTGTTTGTTTGTTGTTCATATGTGTGTTTTGGGTTTTGGTTTTTGTTTGGTTGTTTTTTTGTTTTCTTTCCATCAGAATCTGATTTAATTTCTCTCAGGGGCCCTGGCAATTAATGCATTTAGCACAAGGTGCTCTGTTAGAGATTTTGGGGGGGGGTGAGGGGGGGAACACAAAATACCTTATCAGCTGCAGAGATGGAAGCAGTTGGTACATTTAAGTAGAAACTGGAATGTAGATCCAGAAGATTCCTCGTAGATATATTACTGTGAATTAGCACAGACCTACCCAAAAATCTTACTAATAGGAATTTTAAGCCATGTAAAGGTTTTAGCTGGACTCGGGAAAGCCTGGCTGGTGACTGTTCTACACACCAAGGTTTTAGGATGGTCACAGCTTCACTGAAAGCGTAGGAAAGGTTTGATCCACACACACTCACTCGCTGTTAATTTTCTCAAATTTTAATTAAATGAGTTCATTTCAGTGACTTTTTTAAGAAGCTGAACTTCAGAATGGTTTCTTTGTCTTCACAGTAAAGGCCATTGTTTAAAAGTTGGCTTAGCGCTCTTCCCTAAACCTCTGTCCCTAATGTGAGGTTGTGGCTTTGCCATAGTACTGTGATGGGACCGAGTTTAAAATTTGAGAAAGCCAACATCTGTTTTTAATGTGTGGGTCATTTTTCGCTGTAGATGATTAAGAAGGATAAAATATTGTGACTTAACTACCAAACAAAAAAAATAGAAATACTGTGACTTAAAATTAACAGTGTAAATCATATTAATCCTACTTTCTACATTTGATTCTTATCCACACTGCTTTTTACCTCCATACAATGAGAAACTACCATAACCTTTGCTCCAAAAGCTGGTAGAAAACACATTCTGCATTTTAACCGTGGTCTATTTGAATTTGATACAGGATTACCTTGTAGTTAATTGGCTTGTGATATGGTTAAAAATAGAGAATACCTGCATTTTTGTGTGAGAAGAATAAGCAACTCCTCCTTTTATGAAACGGAATGTCTTAATTATGTCCCCTGTCCATCAGCACTTAAGTAAGACTTTAAAAACAAACTATTCCAAGAAGTATCACACTATCCAGGAGACTGGTAGGAACTTGGATCATGTTTGCTGCAGGCATTGCAATGCCAAGTGATTTCTTAAATGAGGGTTTCCAAATGGAGTCTCCTGAGGATTAAAAACAAAACCAGTTTTCCTGACCTGTGCTCTCTTTCTTCCCCCTTCTCGGACTTGGGATAAAGGATTAACAAGGGTTAAATGTTGCTGTCAGGATTATGGTGGTTGAGTAAATATTTTTGCCTTTACCACTCTTTCCCTCTGCCTTTAACCTTGTAGGTTCTACACACGCTGGAAAGAGTGGGAATCGTGGTATTCCCAAAGCTTCGGTTTACATTTCTCACTGCGGGAGGAACAGTGGCAGGAGGATTGGGCATTCATACTCTCCCTTGCGAGCCAGGTAAGAAAACTCCTGTGCAAGAGGGCTGACAGAAAGGATATTTTAATTTCTGAAAAGAAATCTCGTGAAATTGAGGTGTTTTTCAGGAATTAAGAATATTAATATAGGAAGGAAAACATTGCTCTTAAGCCAGCGATCTCGAAGTATTACTGGGTAAACTCTTCTGCTAATATGCAAAGATTCATTTCAAATTATAATTTTTGAGCTTGCTCTTAAGCAGTACAAAAAAAAGAGTCTTGTGGTGTCAGAGTGAAGTCTGTGGAATAAACTAATACACAACTGTCTGCCTAATGTCCTCCTCCAGCTCCTGCAGTGCTTTTACCTCCTGAAACACACCTACAAATCTGTCATCTTACACTTCTGAAACTCCAGCAAGCTGTTATTTTATAACTCCACTCCAAAATGAGATTTACATTCCAGCTGTAGGAATATTTTTAGCTCCTCTTTTAAAGTATAAACATGATTTTGATGCTAATTTCTTGAGCTTTGTTTTGGATGTGCCCTTTTCCTATCATCAAAAGGAATTTGCCTTAACCTGCCCCCAGATGAGTGAATTATTTTTAGACTGAACATTATGTGGAGTTTCACTTCTGGCTGGGGAATGAAGTAAGTTGGATTGAATCTGGGCAATAGGACGAAGAATTATTACTGACATACTAAGTTCTTGTGCAAGCTGAAGTGGTTTTGCTTATTCGCAAAAGTCTACCAGTCTTTTGTTTTTCCTGTCCAAGCTATATCACTCTTAAAAACACCTTTCTATCTCAATTTGGAGACTGTGTTTCAAATTTCCAAGTGTGGAATGGTTAAGTTTTGCTTCAAGTGATGTCTTTCTTTGTGTTTGGTTCAGCCTGGAGCAAGTTTGGAGCAGACACACATTTTTGTACTTGCACATATTCTTAGAAGACCAATTATAGTTTATGGAGTAAAATATTACAAGAGTTTTCGAGGAGAAACATTAGGATATACCCGCTTTCAAGGTAAGCCTTTAAGTTTTTCAAATTCATTTTTAAAAGAGGTTCAGCTGTAAACTTAAAGGGAGAGTGACATTAAGCTACTGTCTGGGAGTGGATGGAATTCTGGTGTAGATAAATTTTCATTTGCTATTAAAAAGAACAAAACAATCCCCTCAAAACTTGGAGTTTTTCATTTTATAGTGGGCATGGTGCCTGTGGCCACAGTAAAAATATATTCTGAGCTCCACTCAACATACCCGCAGTCTGCAATTTATATGAAATATTCTGATTGTGAAAATTTATCAAAAGGTCTGTGGTTTGTGCTGCTGCAAGACACCAGAGGTTTAATAAATGGAATTTGAAATGTGGCTGTAAATATTCATTTTAGAAACTGCAGAATTTAGGATTTCCTGGAGGAGGCTCGTAAAGGTGGGGGCAGAGGGTGTTGGCATTGGCCAGATTTTCCCTGGAGCGACAGCAGGATCTGCGGGGTGTCCTTTGGGAAAGGAGGACTGTGCCTTGTCACCACAGCAGCCTGGGAAGGGGTTTCTGGAGCAGCCCTCAAGAGCGGTGATAAGTAGCCACCCCTAAAGCAAGGGCTAAGGGCATTCAGAGATGGGAAGAGATTAAAGTAGTGTGGAGGTGATACAGTTGAACTCTTTACTGTAGTTCATTTAAAATAAAAGAAGTGGCAACTTGAATGTGGAGGCCAAACGGGAGGAATTCTGTTCATAAATGCTCTACCAGCAGTTACTGTGTGAGGTATAGGATTAGGTAACTTAGTTACACTTACAAAGTATTGGTCAACCAATAATGTAAATCTCACTTTCTGCAAAAGTGAATTCCATGATGGACTTAAAAGGAAGTTTTAAAAGTTTATCTGTGTTTCAGTAATTCACACTTTACAGCAAGTGTGATGTAAATACTGGCCTATTTCTCATTAGTACTACAGTTTTCCATAGCTTGATCAGGTTCTTTCTGACTTTTTCCTCTTCCTAGTCTGACTTTTTCTCCTCCTTTTCTTCTGGGCAAACAGCCTGACTGTCCTTAAGATAAATAAGAAGATGTTCAACTGACTCAGTCCAGCTTTGCTTAGACATACATCTGGAAATTTCTAAAACTGTGTTTTCTGTTTTGCAGCCAAATCTGTGTTAGGGCAGCTTTCCTCTCTACTACATGCCTAAAAAATTTTATTATTCCAAGAATAAAACTTCAGAGGGGATTGGGAGCATCTGCACAGCCTCAGCAGTAAACAAAACCCGTGTGGAAAGAACTGTGTGTGTTACAGGGGGTTGGGGGCATTTGTTTTGCCCACTGTTCATCTTCCTGGGCTCAAGTATATCTGCTTGATGATGACCCACTATTTATTTATAACTTAGGAGAGGACTTCCCAAAGCATCACTTTTTGGGATTTGAAACAAAAAAAAAGTATGATAACTTAGGAAGGAGGCAAAACCATAATGTATACAAACCCCCAAGGTGTGGAGTTAGACTCTTTAGAGTCTTTAGAAAACCCGAGAAGCTGTTTTGCTTCTGTGTTTGGGGCAATAACAAAACTTTATGTAAGGAAATGAAATACTTCTTTGAAGAGTCTGAAAGTTTGGTGCTCTTTGTAGTTACATCTTATCTTTTATTTGAGATGGTGGAAGGCTGGGGAAGAACAGGTTTTTTTGTGTCACGTAGATCTGACATCTGACGCTTCTGGTCAGTGTTGCTTTTGACTCCAAGGCTCTGTGGTTTGTAAATGTTTTTATTTCCAAGATTGGGCATTGAGGCAGGCAAGTGCTACAGGGCCTAAATATGCTGAAATTGTTTTCTTCCTCTGTGAACCAGGAGGTAACTGGGTGTCTGGGACAACCTTTTACTGGAGACGGGTTTCCAGGAATTTAGGCAGCCAAATATTTGTGACTTGATTTGTTTGCCACAAGCCACATCCATCCATACATGGAAACACACAGCACTGTGAAGAGGTGAACTTGGGAGTCCTGTGTCAGATTACCTGGAATTACTTCTATCCCTGTCCAGCCACATTTTTGTGGTTAATGTGTGCTAATTAAAAATCAGCACAGCTGAGACCCAACAGCCGTCGGACTCAGAGCAGCGTCGGCTGCCCAGAGGAATCTGCTGGAAATGGTACAGGACCGCTCTGGGTTTGTGGGGGAGCTGTGGGGAGTGCTGGGGTGTCCCTTCCTTGCTGGGCAGCTCCTTGCCTGTGTTTAACACCAAATCCACCAAAAAAAGAAAGAGGAAAGAAAGATTGTGGTGCAGAAGGGATGGATTGCCATCCCTGGAAGGGATCAAGTGTTGGACGGGGCTGGGAGCAACCTGATCCAGTGGAAGGTTTCCCTGCCTATGGCAGGGGGTGGAACGAGATGGGCTTTAAGGTCCCTTCCAACCCAAACCATTCTGTAATTGTAAGTTTATAATAGAAATGGGGAATTGGATTTTTTAAAATATTTGCTTAACATCATGGTTCAGTTCGTAGCTCCTTGGAAGGTATTACAACCTTCTTGCCACCCTCAAAATACTCTCTCTGATAGGATTTTTTTTCTCCAGGGATTCCTTGTTCCAACTTGTCACTTGCTGTAACTGCTGTGAATCCCATAAGTGACAACCTCCTTGTTTCCCAGGTTGCAATTGACTGTTAATGCTGCTTTAAATATTAAGGCTTTGACAGCGAAAGATCCACTTACTACTCAGCCCTAAGTGTGCTCCTGGTCTGGCTGCATGTATTTAGTGGCACCAATATACAGCTTTTAAAATTGGTCAGGAAAAGAGGTGACTGACTGAAGTGATCATCAGATCAGGTTGGAGAAACTAAATCCTATGTGGGTGGCTCCCAGGATAGGTGTTAGCCCCTTCTCTTTATTTTCCGTTCCTTGTGTTCATGTCAACTGTCATTACACAACCTTCTCACTTTATATCAGAGTGACTTTTAAGGGCACTAGATATTCTCCCTGGTAATGCTTGAAATTCCTTTCTTGTGGAGCTCATCACATAATGTTGAGGAGGAATGGAAAGTGTAGCACAGCCTTCTGTCGTTGGGGGAGTGATTAGTGGGGAATTTTTAGTAAGACAAAACAATGGTGAAAAAACATTTCCAAGAAGTTGCTGAATTTTAGTGTAGGGGTTATGTTGAGGCAAAACAGTCCTGAAAGGTCATGTAACTATGCTAGGTGTGCATGAAGAACTAATTCCCAGGAACTGAGGGACTGTTTCCCTTACGTTTGACTGGGAGTATGTTATTTTCAATGTAACTTTGAATTTTGACCACGTGTTTGGTTCTTTCCATAAATGTAAAGGCTTGAAACTTTTTGGGTAACGCTTATCCCTTGTTCTGCTCCTTTAGTTGTTGCATTAGAGTGAGATTTAATAATGGGGACAGGAGGAAGAGAGTGCTAAGAAGGTATTAAAAGGATTTGTCCTTAAATCGAGCTGTAAAAACTTGTGTGAATCTTAATCTGAAAGAAATGGAAAGACATTCAGGTAGCTCTTGATTGCTAATTCAAAAACGGGGGAAAAGGGATCATTATTTACTGGTAGCCCCCACTAATTTTAACTGCGGCAAAAAAAGGTGAGTTCTAAACTTAACTAAAACCTCCAAACCCACCCCCCTGCCTCAGATTCCCGTTTTAGCATTCCCTCTCCATGGATGTTGGAGGAGAAGTGCCTTGTTTTTGCTGTAGCAGCTGTACGAGGAGGGGTTGCTATGCTACATGTACACTTGAGTTTATGTGGGGCTATTTTTAACCTGTCACAAGGTGAGCTGTGCTTTTGCTGAAGTTGTCTTGCAGCAGTGCACACCAGGAATTATTTATGTTCCTGGAAGAAAGGGGTTCCAGCTTTATTTTGAGGCCTCGAGCAAATTGCTGTATTTATTGCTAAAAATGGTGGGGAGAAAAAGTGCAGTTCCTCTCAAAATCTGTGACATCTGGAGTTTGTTGTAGCTGAGCAAAATAGTATCAGCTTTTTGGTGGGTTTTGGGGGTTGTTTTCCTTTATTGAGGCTAGATATGAATAATTGATGTGGGTTAATTTAATCTGTGAATACTGTGTATGAGCATTCCCGTTCTCTCTGGGATGGGTTACACTGGTTCTGAATTACATTTAGTGCAGTAAGTTCTCTTAATAATAACTTTTGTGAGCAGATGGTGGAGTTTTTGATCTGGTAAAAATAGACATCTGACTGTAGATTTTATTTCTGTGATCCAGAATCTGATGTGTTTTTTTTTTTTTTATTCTTCACGTGTTTTTTTTTATTTTAAGAAGAGTTACCGAACATAAGACTGCTTTTTTAGTCTTGGTTTTGCTCATCACTGCACTACAGACTGTAGATTTTAGGGGTAGGGTAGTGTGGTATTGGTTGTGGTTGTAATGGCTTTTATGTCTAAACTTGTAAAGATACCTGACTTATGTTAATTAATAATAATTAGCTGTCCTGAAAACTGTGACCTGTGCCAGTGTAGAACCAAACCGTATGTTTTAAATATTTGTGATGTGCTTCTGTTTCTGTTTAGCCAAAGCCAGAAAGGTTTGTATGAAAATCCTGCGCTAATTCGGAGTCTTACCCCGTGTTTCAATTTCCCAACAGGTGTGTATTTGCCTTTGTTATGGGAACAGAGTTTTTGTTGGAAAAGTCCTATAGCTCTGGGCTACACGAGGGGCCATTTCTCCGCCCTGGTTGCCATGGAGAACGATGGCTATGGCAATCGAGGGGCTGGTGCTAACTTGAACACTGACGATGATGTTACTGTTACTTTTCTACCCTTGGTGGACAGCGAGAGGAAGCTATTGCACATTCACTTCCTTTCTGCTCAAGAGGTAAAGAAAGAACCTGCGTGTGGCTGGTCCCCTTTGTCACAGCTCCTTGTGGAAGCTCTGTAGCCTTGGCTCTACAACTGTGTTTCTGCTGCTCAAAGAATTACAGGGAGTGTGCTGTTCCGTTTAATTACTACTGCTCCCTTCCCTGTCGTTTGAGGTGATTCTGAAAGGTATTTTCCCACGAATTTCATGCTGATTTGTAGCTCTGTAACTTTATTTCTCTGATGTGAATCACAGGACATTAGAAGAGAATCACAGAATATTCTGAGTTGGAAGGGACCCAGAGGGATCCTTGAGTCCAACTCTTGCCTCTGCACATGACACCCCAAAATCCCACCATCTGCCTGAGAGTGTTGAATATAAGCACATGTAGAACAGGACCCAGAAATAAGGATTCTGTCACTAATGCAAGACTGAAATCTGCCTTTTGTTTGTTTGTGGGTTTTTTTCCCCCCAAAGAATGTAGTACAAATATTGGCCCCTAGTTAGAGCACATTCTACCTTTTATTTGAATGAAACTCAACTTGATTTTTCTTTAATAACTGTGATAAAGACATAGAACCACTTAAGGGTGTTCATGGCAGAAGAGAGGGTGGGAAAATCTGAAGTAGTTGCAAAAAAGTGGGCATGCTGTAGATACAGGAGAAAAACATGGGTGTTAAGTCTAGAGAGAGATGTTTCTTCAGCAAGCCACAAAAGAGGAAATGTTTCATGTCAAGAACTCTTAAAGACTCCTAAAAATGTCTTTGTAAAGCCAGAAGGCTCTTTAAGGAGAGGTTGTAGCCAGGTGAGGGTTGGACATCAGGAAGAAGCTCTTCACAGAGAGTGGTTGGGCAATGGAATGGGAGGTGGTGGAGTCACCATCCCTGGAGGTGTTTAAGGAGAGACTGGATGTGTCACTCAGTGCCATGATCTGGGTGACAAGGTGGTGTTGGGTCATGGGTTGGACTCGATGATCTCAGAGATCTTTTCCAACCTGGTTGATTCTGTGATTCTCTGGCTTACTCTTCTTATATATGGTGCCTAAAATAACTAACTAGCTGCTCACAAATAACCGAGATATAGGAAGGCTGAATTGGAAATCCAGATGTGAAAAATTGGGAAGGGAAGAACAGCTGGAGTGTATTTCAAGCTTCGGTTGTGGGCATCAGCTTGGCTTTTGGAGACGCGGGGTGCAGCGGTGTCCTTTGAGCAGGAACCGCCCTGCAGGTTTTGGAGTATCACAGGGGGGCTTCCTGGAAGCGTGAAGGCTCATCCTGGGTGTTTTCTCTTGCCCTGCCCCAGATCGGCAACGAGGAGCAGCAGGAGAAGCTGCTCCGGGAGTGGCTGGACTGCTGCGTGACGGAAGGGGGGGTTCTGGTGGCCATGCAGAAAAGCTCCCGCCGGCGCAACCACCCGCTGGTCACGCAGATGGTGGAGAAGTGGCTCGACCGCTACCGGCAGATCCGGCCCTGCACGTCCCTGTCCGACGGCGAGGAAGACGAGGATGACGACGATGAATGATGGTGACGAATAAAGTGAAAATGAGCCGCGCAGAGTGTCTGACCCGCAGTTGTGCTGTGGCAGTGGGGTGTGGAACCACCCAGGTCTGGGGGATACACGCTGGGGAAGGATTCTCTGACAGCACGGAGAGAGGATAGAAGCTCATCCTGCTGCCTGGAGAGAGCGAGATGGGCTGGACTCCAGTTTGTATAAAAACACGAAAAAAGAAACAAAAAACAGCTAATTTTATTATCAAGATGGAAAAAAACCCACAAAAGCAACCCCATTTTTCTTTCTGACTGACTGTAAATCTGTCTATAAATGTACCGCATGTGGTTGTGTAAGAGGTTGTGTAATAGGAAACGTATACCAGCATCTTAATTATTGCAGAGAAATTTTTCAACTAAGGGCACTTCTGAAAGCACATGTTAGCTGGATGTCTCCTCCCTCCGAGATTCTTTTACAGTAGGACTTGGTCTTCTCCATCACCTTTTAGATACTCTGACACATTTCCCCGAAAGGCCCTTTTCTGTGAAATCTCACTAGTGCCCAGGTCAGATGATGAGAGGTTTTTTTTGTTTTTGTTTTTTTCGTTTGCACAAAATGCCCACAGCAAGTCATAAACAAAAGTACATTCGTTATTTTACTAATATTTTAGTTATTGCTGTGCCCATATAATAAAGTCTAAACTCTACGGAACAAACTGGAAGAGAAGCTAAATTTTTCATTGAGTAAAATGATTTGTTTCCTGAAAAAGCTTTTTTTTTTTTAATTTTATTTTATTCTTTTTCTTCTAATAGTTAATAGATTCCTTTCAGTGTAGGTAAGAATTATTTATTCAGAGAAGTGACCTAAAAGGTAGGGATTTTATTCCAGTGAGCATACACTAAACAAAACTGTGAAATCTGAGGACTCAAACACAGTTGAGAATTTCCTTGTCAGAACTCCCGTCTTGCTGTGATACAAGTTATATACACCATTTTATCATTTATTCTTTGATCACTCAAACATTGCTGCAAATGAAAAAACACCTTTTTAAAGGGTTCCTCCTTTGTCACTAAGTCTAGTGAGAACCCACTTGGCAGTTCTAATTAAAAAGAAGAATCTATGCTCAAATTGTTTAAAAGTACTGTTATATATTTCTCAGTATGTAAAACCTGGGAATTTCTTGCATGTTGATTGATGTGGCCATACTTAAACTTATGTAAGTTCCTAAGATTGTAAGTTCAGAGTATATTCTCCAGTAGAAATTTTATTATATTTGATAACTTTAGCCATGTAACCTGTAATGGATAAAGTTTATCTGAAAATCTCACTGAAACACTAAAGGTTAATGCCAGTTTCTACATATACAGTGCAATTCAGGTTGTCTTGAAAAGCACTTTTGATGGTGTGGTGGTTGAATAAGAAATTTTGCAGTAGATTAAATTGTTTTAATTAGAATTTGGAAAGAAGCCCCATAGCACATATTTTTATGTATTTCAGAGCTATGGAAACCCTGAGGAACTTGCTGCTTTTTCTTCCAAATGCTGCTTAAATGGTGTTGAAACGTGCGCAACTCCTACAGAAACTTGGTGACGACACCGAAAGTATAGAAATGATGAAGTACTGTATTAACTTAGCCATTATCCCGTCCCAGATTCCACTGAGGTTTATTATGTCTTCACCTTTTTTTGGCCATTAGATCTCTGGTTGGTGCATGCCCAAATTTCCAGGTGAAGGCATGCTTCTCTGCCATGTCCGTGTGGGTGATCTGAACTCACCTGGCAAACTGATGATACTACAGAGGTTCTTCAGGAGCGTATGGTTCAAGTTTCCTTTCTAAATTAGGATTTTTTTGGGGCCTTTTTCTTACCTTGCAGTGAAATCCTTTTATACCTTGTCTAGCTGAGGACATAAAGCTTTCGTGTCAGGGGAGCTGAAGGCAGGGCAAGCTGGGATGAGGATTTCCATGCCCTGAGCTGGCCCGCACCCTGTAGTGACATAGTTTGTGTCATGGTGTGGCCATGGGTGTCCTAATTCAGGACTGAGCATGCCAGCTTTAGAAGACCAGCTCCTGTAAATTCAGATCCCAGCCTGCCCAGGACCAGCTGCCCTGTGCAGCCCACCATATAATGGACAGAAGGATAAGCTCCTGCCTCCGTAGGCTGCTCCAAGGATTCTGTGCTGTTTTCACCTCCCATCCCCCTGCTTTTGGCAGTGCTGTTCCGTTTAGGGAAGTGGAGCTTCCTTGTCACAGGGGGCCAATAACCAATGTGAAAATCCACCTTGAGCCAAACTGGCCGAGCACACCTGCCCTCCTCTCCTGTTGCTGTCCATGGGCTGTGGCCTGATGATCCCTGACCCCTGCCCCTTCCCCACATCCAGTGGAATTCCCTGTTCAGTCAGTTCAGCTGTTCCTCAGACGCATGCACCGATATTTATCAAAGTCCTGGCCTGAGAGGACGGTCCTGGTACTTTGAAGCCCTTGGCTTCCTTGATCATTATTGTTTGTTCTGATGTGCTGTACAATGGTATGTTCAGGTTCACATGCTTCACAGGCCGTTTGGGAACCGGTGAAGTGTCTTTTCTCTTTTTTTTTTTTTTTTTCCAGAATCAATCCAAACCTCATGTACCTGTAGATTAAAGAGCTGCAACCCCCTGCTTGTGCTCGCACCGCAGTCAGTGTGTCAGTGGCTCCTCCAATCACACACTTCAAAGTTTGCAGACACTGAGGTTAATCTGCAAATGCTCCCCTGCAGCTTGTTGGCAAGTTCTGCTCTCTCAGCCAAGTACATACATAAAATACTGGATTTCTCAGTGTTACTGTCCTCACATTAAGGCTCGCAGCAGCACATGCTTTCCCAGCACAGAACTTGGCTTCTCCTTGCTACCTCCTTTACATCTGGTCGGGTTTTTTTTTTTTTTCCTGGTTTTATTTATGAATTCCTCAGTGAAAATCCCTGTATTGCTTTTGTTTTTAATATATTAAAATTTAGTAATTCTGGATTCTTCCAAAGCTCTGCTGCATGGCTTATGGCAAATACTCCCAGTTGCGTTTCCTCCATTAACCACGTCGGTTTGTGTGCGTTTGGAGACCCTTCTTTAATTTCTGCTTCCCCCCGCCCCAGCCTTTACACAGTAACTTCCCTTATCCCCCCTGCCCTGATTTTTTTTTAGGTTTTATTTAGTGTTTGACACCTTCAAGCTGCTTGTTTTACACTGCTCTGACATCCACGGAGTTCTCCCTGGAGAAGGAGGGTATTCTCCCAGGAGGGTCTCCCTTCCCACCTTTCCTGTGAGCAGGGTAACAGCAAAGCAACAGCACAAATCTTGAACAGTTAACTGTTTATCTCCCTTTTCTCTGCCCAGTAATTTTCCTTTTGAGAGCTCCAGTTTCCTAGTGCTTTGGCATAATCCCAGTTGTGATACTCTTCCCTTTCCACTTCTGTGGATCTGATCTGTGCATTTTCCTGGTGTTCTCGCTTCAGGCACTTCAGCCCTTGGGCTCACTTAATCTCTGCTCCTGTTGAGCTTTGTAGCACTTTGATCCTTGGTTTTGGTTGAGGGGGAAATCTGGGTGTTGGATGAAAACTCCAGCATTTTCTGAGCTCAGCCTCTCGCTGTCCCTCTGCAGAGTCCACTCCTGGCACACGAATTCCTGTGGTGCCGGGAAGTACCGGCATCATCCGGGATGCAGCTCTTACTGAAAATAAAGTATCACAGCTTGTTTATTTTTAAAACAACTCTAAACCTTAACATCAATTCAGTGATTTCCTCTTGGTGTTGATGGTCATTTCAGTGTTCCCTAATAATCTCCTCTGTACCTGAGCTGTTTTATCCTGGTTTCTCATGGACGTCATGGATGATTCACTGGTGGGCCATGTTGAGCACGGACAGAGAGCATTCACTCCTCTATAACAGGTGACCTCTTTTTTGGACTGTCTGAAGCTGGAAACTAGTTTTCAGTTTAATTTAAAGCAAACACAGTACAGAATTTTTTAACACTTTTGATTTCAGCTTTTTTAGTCCCTTTCCAGACCAAACTCTTTGCCCCATTTAACTCCATGTGTGCACAACTTGGACACAAGAGGAAAGAAGGGGTGGGGTGGGAACAAGAACAGGCCTTTTGCCCAGCGAGGCTCAAAACCACCAGCACCTCTCCAGCATGTTTTTGGGTTTATTCGCTAATGGTTTGTTAATCCTTCAGTTCCTGAATATGTACAAAAGATGTCTGAGATGTAGCTGCCTTCGTAGCTGAGTGGAAAGCACAGTGATACTTTTCTACAGAGGCTGCCTATTATCATAAAATGTCTGAGGGGGAAAGGACCTTCCCTTCTCATTGGTTTTAAATACTCACAAAGTGTGACCAGACTTACATTTCTGTACCTTTGGGCACTCTCAGTGTCTTCAAGCCCCAGGTTGCAGCGAGAGCTCTTGCCTTCCAGAAATTATAGAAATTTTATCACTTTTTATTGAAAACTGCACTGAACACTAAATGTCCACCTTTACAATAAACAAATACAGTAACGGTAACACACTAAAACAAAACATACTGATAGCCATTGGTTTCTTTTTTGTCTGTTTGGGACAGCTCAAGATTTCTTTTTTTTCTCTCTTTTTTTTTTTTTTTTGTCACAGAAACAGGAATGTACCCATACAAAGGCTCAAAACAGGCCATCTTTAAAAACAAAAAGGCGATGATTCACAAAAGACTATGAATATAACATGTAACTAGTTGATACAAATCTAATAGGATTTGTTAAAATCAGTCACATCTAATAACACATCTTGAAGTGTTCTTGTATAAAATATCACGTGAAGAAAAGAAGACTTTTATCAATGTCTAAAAAAGTGGATTTTGTTCATAGACAGTCTGACAAGTTACCATAAAAAGTGTTTCCTGAGACATAAGGAAATGCAACATTATTCTTGAACCCTTTCCAGCTCAAGACTTTTTCCACTTGATAAAATAGCTGCAGATTTAAAACTGAGAAAATATATTTGAGTACAAATAGTGTGTGAAACTTAATACTTTCTTCTTTTTTTTTTTCTTTATTTTTTCTTTTTTTTTTTCTTTTATTTTTCTTGCATCATTGCAGGGCATAGGTGGATGCACAGCTACTTTATTCAGTGTATTGGGCAGAGAAGAGACCGGCAGTTTGGTTTTTCCTTAGCCTGGGAGGGCAGTGGCTGTTGTCAGGAGCCCTTTCTGCCCTCCCCATCGCAGGGATCCCGGCTGGAACGGCTAGAACTTAAAACCTGGCAGGAGAACTTCTGTTACACGGCACTGGCCCTGTGAGACTGCAAAAAAAAGGAATAGTAGTAGTATTTTTTTTTTCTTCCACTTCTAAGCCAGGACTTGCTGCCTCCTGTTAGGAGAGGTACCAGACACAAGAGTAAGGAAAGGGCTGAAGCCACATAATGGTTTCCTCTTACATTAACTCTGTAAAGATGGCTTAATTCAGTGGTCTGAGCACCGTGCAGGAGCCCTGTCCTTCCCAAGGAATTGAGGGGGGGGAAAAAAAAATCTATTTTTATTCATGTGATTGATGCACAGATGAAGGAAACTCAACACACAATAACAGAAGTTGCTCAATAATGTATCACATCCTAGTTTTCAGCGCTGCAGTAAGAGGTGACTTCTCCAGGGCTTCTCCCCAGTCTTGGCTGCTGTCGCTTTGTCGGGAACACTGGAACACCAATGATGCGTCTGTCCAAAATCAACATTACAAATTTCGTATCAAATTCTTCTTTTTTTTCCTTAGTTCATGTATAACTTCTTTTCCAATGTCTCTTGGTCCTAAGTTTATTGAATGGTTTTTTAAATTATCTGCTATTGCTCGTTGGGATGTTCCCTGTTGTCCCCGTGTTTTGTGGGCTGGTTGGGAGATGGAGCTTGGGATGGATGTGCCACTGTGGGAAGGTTGTGAGTGACGGGGATGCCTCCGGGGATGATGCCCTCCATAGCTGCCGGTATTCCTCCCGGTGCGACGCTGACCATCCCGGGGGGGTACCTGGGACAGGGGGCAGAGAGAGGCAGGTGTGTCACGGCAGAGCTCGGCGCGTGCCGAACACCGAACGCCCAGCATGGAGACAACAGGCTGCAAAGAGATCCCACTTCCCTTCTAGGGCCACCTTGGGTTTTCCTTTTAAGTTACAAGGGAGAGCTCAGAGTTACACATGAATCAGGGGTGCTGTGCCTTGGGTAAGTGTCCTCTGCTACCATACCGGGGCTGTGGCTTGTTCTGTACCTTCCAACAGCTGCTGAAGCACAGGGAGACCTTTTTCCCTTGAAAAATCAGGTAAGGAACCCTCTGCAATGCTCTGTGCTGACTCAGTCATCCCTGTGTGGGAATACCCTTGAACACCTACACCTGTTTTGTGGGGCAGGTCAGCTGCGTCCTCCTCATGTAACAGAAAGCACAGCTGAAAGCTGGGGTCAGATCTAGTCCATCTTCCTTTCCAGGAGCAGGAGTTACGCGTATTCCAAGAAACAATACTGAGTTGGAGAACGGAGAACAACCATTTCTTGAGCTGCCTAGGATAAGACATGATATGGGGGCAAGGAGGCCAAAACCCTGTGGAGCTCTGTGGACACGTGGGGCCCAAGAGGCCCCCACCACAGCACTTCCCAGCTACTCCTGTTGCCTTAGAGAAAGGTGGAACAGGAAGCCAGGAGAGGAAGGGAGGTTTTACCTGCCCAGGAAGGTAAATCTTACAGGGGAGCTGTGGATCCTGAGCAGCTTAGCCAGGAGAGACTGAGGTTAAGTTGGGAATCCAAGGCTTGTTCTCAGGTAATGGCACTGCCCACATGTTTCGGAGCAGGCAGGAGTGGGACCAAGGAGGTGCTTTCTCCAGGTCTGGATGTTCTGCTGGTCAGAGTGAGCGCTCACTGACTGTGGCCTGAATGGCACAGGAGCTGCTTGGGGCCTTGGGGCTCTGCTGTGGGATTAACTCCTGCCTGACTCCGCCTGTGACATGACCTGATGTGCCCCATGGGGCTTTTTTTGTATCTCAGAGTATTTTTGGCAATGGCTGCCCATGCTCCAGCTCAGTCCTTATGCTTAATGTCTCCTCTCACCATCTGAAACGGAGCAGTAAGTAACCCTTAATCTCGGATTTAGGTGGAAATTAGGTCACCTGACTAGAGCCCTATATTTGGAGCTTTTTCCCTGGCTCATTAAGCCGTAAGTTGGGCCAGGCTCACAGCAGTTGGTGCATGGACAGGAGCACAGAGCACATCTGCAGTTGCCTCTGCAGTTCAGAAGCCACATCCGGCTTGTGGAGGGGTCTGGGGGGGTCCTCCCGCTTCCAGAGAACTGTACAATGACTCCTGGCCCACCGGGATGCAGGCTCTGGAACAGGGAGGCTTTATCCACCCGTGATTGCATCAGGCAGCATCCCCAGCGGTGTGAGAGCTCGTCCTCAAGGAGGAGGTCACAGCAGCAGGTGTCACCCGGGATTCCACCGGCGCTGTATAAAGCTGAGATCCCAAGTTCGCTGCTGCCAGCGGCGCCGGGCGCTCCCGTTCTCCCGCTTACCTGTACGTGGCACCATTGAGCTCGGGATGAATCGCCTGCTGGTCTATTACTGACCACGGAGCCGTTGTGACAAAGAATTCCTTATTCACACAGTTCCTTAGGCTTTCTGGGATGCGCCCTGGAGTTGGGGATAAAGGTAAGGCTGTGTCAGGCGGGTCCCAGCCTTATCACCTTCTAATAAACTATAGTTTTTATAATTTCTCTATATTTCTTAGCATAAAGGATGGGTGGGAAAAAAAATCTCATATGCCTTGTTTCAGGAGGATGTTTTGGCTGTCCTGAGGTGCAGGGTTGGAGACCAGTTTCCCATCCTCAGTCCCAACTCTGTGCTTTCAGTAAAGCTGTTCCCTTGAGCCCACTGCTTTGGAAGCAGACAGGAAGCTGTGCCTTCCACCTTCACAAGGAGGCTGACTTTTAGGACAAGAGAACCACCCATTTGCTGGAGTATTGTACCCACCACCTTGGAGCAAGCTCACTTATAGCAAGAGTTGGGCACAGGTGCTTTCACTGCCTAGGGATTTGGTTTTGGGATGCAGTGGCTGTTGTCCGCACCACTCTGTGGGTTAGCACCAGTACTGAGCAGATTCCCCATTTCCCTGTCCCTTTCTCTCCAGTCACAGATACCAGTCCTTGTCCCATTCATTAAAAATAAACCTCAAAACCCCACAGAACCCCACACCCAACCACAAACATACCCAAATGACAGAAAAGTAAAGTCTGCTTTCTCAGCTCTTTTGCAGGGAAGTAAATCGGGGTTAGATCCCTTTCCCAGTCCCCTGCTGGGACACAGGCAGGGTGAAGCCCTGTCTCTGCCCCTCCTGGCTCAAATTCCAGGCACACACAGGAGCCAAGCCCAGCATCCCTCAGTGCCAGGTACCTGTGATCGCGCGTCGGATTTCGGTAGCAGCAGCTTCTCTCATCTCTAGTGACGCCTGCTCGCTGTACCAGGCCGTGTGGGGGGTACAGATGAGATTGGGAGCATCTTTCAACGGGCCTTGAGCAAAACTGGGAGCAGGGGAAAAGAGAGGAAAGATGAATCCATGTTTAAAGAGAGAATAAAAGATGTTATGAACAGCAGAAGGCTCGTGGCCTGCCCCCTGCATATGCAACACTTCTTCCAAGGCCAGGCTGGATGAGGCTTGGAGCAACCTAGTCTGATGGAAGGTATCCCTGCCTGTGACAAAAGGGTTGGAACTGGATGATCTTTAAGGTCCCTTTCCATCCCAAATCATTCCATGATTCCCTGGCCCCTCACCTGCAGCACCCAGGCTGGAGGAGCCTGACAGGGTTGTGCCAGCCACATGCCAAATGGCCATGGAAGCACCAAGGAGGAAAGACAGCTCTTGTTAAAGGCTCAAACTGAAAATGCACCAAAAAAGAGCCAACAGGGATCAAAAATCAACCCATTGGGAGGTTTCTCTTCATGCTGCAACAGAGTAAATGCTTGGGGGTGTCTGCAGCAGTGTGGGGACACAGGGATGGGCCATGGGTCTTCCAGCCCAGGGTGGGAGGGGGCAGATAAGGGGTTCTCCCTCTGTAGGAGCACACTTTCTGTACTTAAAATTTTTCTGTGGTAGGAGAAGCTGCACTCCCAGTTACAACCAGCCCCTGGGACTGTGTGCAAAGGGGCTGTGCCCGATCCATGCCATGACAGTGACCCCAACCCAAGGGCAGGCCCAGTAAAGCCAAAGCTTTACCTGAAGGGTTCGGACTCGTGCACGTCGAGCGCAGCCCCTCGTATCCGTCCCTCCTTCAGGGCTTGAGTTAAGGCCTTCTCGTCCACCAGCCCCCCGCGTGCTGTGTTCACCAGGAACGCTCCCTGCCTCATCTGCCGGGAGAGACGGGAGTGAGCTGGGAGCAGTGATCCCGTCCTGACCCCCAGGGTGCTGCCTCCAGCTAGGACAGCATCCTGCTTTTCGTGCCAAGCGACGGCGCTCCAGCCCCAGAGCAACCCCCATCCCAGTGCATGTGGGTTTTCTATGGGAAGTCCATCTTGTGTTGGCAAACAAAACCCACTGTTGCCATCGCCTCAGCACCACAGGCACAGGTCTCACGGCTGGCAGGATACTACCCGCACTAAACATTGTGTGGAGACAGAGCTGGGTGCCAACAGCTATTTCGGAGGTGCCCACAGGCACTGAGGCGCTGGCTCGCTCTGGGAGCAGAGGGATCCATGGCCAGCACCAGCACTCAGGGCTTGCCCAGCACAGAGCTCCCCACGGCCGTGCACACGGGGTGAGTTACCTGCTTGATCGTGAAGTCGTTGATAAGGTGGTGGTTGTGTTCGTTAAGGTTACAGTGCAAGGAGACACAGTCACTCTGGTAGAGCAGGTCCTGGAGGGTGTAGACCCGCTGGACCCCCAGGGACCGCTCGATCCCGTCCTGCAGGTACGGGTCGTAGAAGATCACGTTGAAGCCGAAGGCCTTGGCCCGGACTGCGACCGCCTGCGCAGTGCGACCTGCGGGCAGAGGAAAGGCAGCGTGACTCACCTGAGTCCCAACTTCCCTCCAGCCTCCAGCAGGACTGCCATCGGGGTCCCCTGGGACCACCTGGACTCCCCAGACAGCCCCTGGATGGATGTTGGCTGGAGGGCAAACCCATGCCCTTTGCACAGGGACGGCTGTGCTTGGCTCTAACAAATGTGAGATGCTTCCGTTAAAATTTTTGGGGCCATCAGACCCCTGCCAGCTCGTGGCCATTCCAACATGGGGCACCATCCACAGATATGCAGGGCTGGTGGGGAAAACCCAAAGTGCAGCTCTGGACATCAGTCCTCTGCTGGGCTGTGTCTACCAAAAAAAGCCTGAAAAGGAAAGGAAAAAAGCGCACCCTTTTTTAGGCAACTTGTTTGTGGTAGAGCTGTCAGCCCCTTGTGAAGGGCTGGTTGATCGGGCATGGCTGTCAGGGCTTGAAAGTGAAGGGCTGCTATGGCTGCTGTGCTGGGGAGAGATGTCTGCAGCATTGCTGGAGACTTCCCTGCCTGCTCCCAGCAGGAGCTCCACGTGCCTGGTGTGCCAAGCCTCATTACTTCTCTATCTGTTCATTTTTCCCGGTAGGAGCAGTGCGGAGCCCAGCCCATGCCTAGTCAGTGGTGCACAGCACCATCCCCCCACGTCTGCACACACCTGATGCCATCCCAGTGCCCTGGAGATCTGTGGTTGACCAGGGGACATCACCTGGATGTCTGGATGGTGAGAGCAAAGCTGGGAGCACATAGCCCTGCCAGACAGACCTGTGCTAACCTGGATCTCCTGCTCTAACCTCACCCACCCTGCCTCAGCTTCCCCATTTAAACATGCTCATATGAGCTTTTTGCATTAATTGGCTGATGCTGAAACTCTACAGCTATGGGTGAACTTAAGAAAAGCTGTTTTACACAGCCCTGCCACTGTGCAGGGCAGAGTGGCTCAGGAAGGGCTCAGTTGGTGTAACTGTGGCTGAGGTTTTTGGGGAAGAGAACAGCAGCACTACCAGGCGTGGTCCCTCTTGGTGCACTGCTGGGTTTCACCAGCACTCCTCCGAAGATTCAACCACAGCTCACAAACAGCTGCTGCCCCAAAAAATCAGTGTGGGATGTTCTCCCTACTCCACACCGATCCACTGTGGTGGTTCTGGTTTCGGACATGCACACCTCGAGTCCTTCCCAGGGCAGTGATCCACACCCCACTCATGCAGCCCCTCGCCCACATACCGAAGCCGATGAGGCCGAGCGTCTCCCCCCGGATGCGGGCGGCGCCCGAGGCCACCTCCCGGATCTGCTCCACGCTCTGCACCCGCGTCCCCTCCCGCAGCGCCTGGTACAGCCACGTGTTCCGGCGGTACAGGTTGAGCACGTGGCACACGGTGGAGTCGGCCGTCTCCTCCACGGCCGCTGATGGGATGTTGCAGACGGCGATTCCTGGGGAACCAACGCACAAATTACAACCATGGCCCAGCAAGGCAAAGAGAGGGCTCCTGGCTTCACCCCCACATCGCCCAACCAGCCCACCGTTCTGAGCATTTGGAGCAGTGTTTTCCAAGGACGTGCATGGTTTAGGTGTAACAGCCTGAAACCTCTGCAAAACCCACCAGTGACGCTCAGGGTCCCCCTGCAACCCAGTGTATGTCTAGGGCAAGGACCAGTCAGAGTCTCAGTTAATCTGGAGTAACTCCAGCAGCAAAGGTTTGTGTTGCAACAGAAAGTCTGATTCTCGTTTACTTCCATCTACCTTCAAGGTGACTTAAATCATGCTGGCAGAACTCCCTCCCTTTCTGCAATAAGGTTGTTCCTCCATTAAATTATTTAGAGGGCAATAACTTGGTGCCCTGGAGCAGGACGGTGCCTAAGCTCAGTGTGGCAGGACCAGCTTTCCCTTCCACCAACACCCACCAAACAGTGGCCTCGAAACACCTCCTGGCAAGACCTGAGGTGACACCACCAGCATGGCACCACCAGCCAGCCTCTGCCTGCCCCAAACACCTACCCGTGCTCCTGCAGGAGGAACTGATTGCTCCTGCCACAAAATCTGGAGACTCTCCCAAAATTTGGGAAGCACAGGAAGCACAGTCACGCTGGAACAGCTCTCCCAACCCAGCACTGCCACTGCACACCCACTGCCCTGGCCTCAAGGACAGACCTATTCTTCCTTTGCCACAAAAGGTTTATGTTAAGCCACCATGTCCCACTCGGAGCTAAGAGGATGAAATTCCCTGAAAATGCCTCCCTGGTCATTGCCCTGGCTCAGTAAGGGGTGCAAGGCTGTGCTTAATTTCACACCTATTTAGCAGAGCAGTTAAGCACATGCTTATACCTGGCCAGATTCAACATGATTTAAACACACCTTAAAAATGCATGTGTATTTAAGTGCTTTACTGGGGCCTTTGAGTAGAAACCATGAAAAAGTAGGAGATGAAGACAGAGTAAGATATTCAGAAAATCCTGTTCCACTGTGAGGAGCACTAATTCAAAATCCAAAATCTGTTTCTCATCCCCATATCCCTGCTCCCAGGAGCTGCTTTTCTGTTTTTAAACCTGCTTTCCACCCTGCGGCTGTTTGAAAGACCCGTGGAAACTGGGAGAAAAACTGACTGACCCTACAGGGTGAAAAAACCCCAGTGATCATCCCCTGAAATCACTGTCTGCCTCCTCTGCCCTTCAGGTGACAGGACAGGATGTTCTGGACACCACAAGCTCGTAAAGCTGACACTGTCTCATTTTACATTTCCGTGTTTTCCAAGAAGGGAACTTTTTTGTCAGCGATGTGAGTGCAGCCCAGAAGCCACAGTGCCCACCTGCATGAGTCCCTAACAGAGGGGCAATGAGGGTTTCCCAAGAAAACCACACATCTGAGTACCACCTGAACTGCTCCTGCCTGTCTGCAGGCAGAGGCTGTGGTGGCTCCTGGAGGGAGAGAAGAGAGAAAGTGGCTGGAGGGCGATGGGAAGCTCAGGCAGCGCTCCCTGTCAGCCAAAGGTCCCTCCACCAGCCCTGCCAGCACTCAGAATCGTAGAATCACAGAGTGGTTTGGGTTGGAAGGGACCTCAAACACCATCTTGTTCCACCCCCTGCCATAGGCAGGGACACCTTCCACTGGACCAGGTTGCCCCAAGTCCTGTCCAACCTGTCCTGGAACACTTCCAGGGATGGGGCAGCCACAGCTTCCTGTGGGGCTCACAAGGGGCAACCTGTGCCAGGGCCTCACCACTCTCACAGGGAAGTTTTTTTCCTACTATCTCATATAAACCTACTCTCTTTCAGTTTGAAGCCATTGCCCCTTGTCCTGTCACTCCAGACCCTCGTAAATAGTCTCACTCCATCTTTCCTGAAGGCTCCCTTCAGGTACTGGAAGGCCACAATTAGGTCACCCCAAAGCCTGCACTTCTCCAGGCTGAACAATCCCAACTCTCTCAGCCTTTCCTCATAACAGAGGTGGTCCAGCCCTTTCATCACCTTGGTGGCCTCCCACAGACTCGCTCCAACAGCTCCACATCCTTCCTGTGCTGGGGACACCAGAGCTGGAGGCCAGGTGCAGCCCTGTCCCCTTCCTGAGAGACCAGCACTCACGGAGCTGGAGGACACTGGGCTGCCTTTCCCACAAGCTCCTTACGCTGGGTATTTGCTCTTGTACCCCATGAACACCCACAGAGGGTGGTTCAACCCCAGCATCTCGTTCTGGGGGCGTGTTTTAAGGGGTCCAGACTGGCCCCCCAGCCCCAGCAGTGCAGTGGCTGCTGGCACTGTGTTTAGACAGCGGTCATTTATTGACTGTGCAGCTTAAAATCCACCTTATGGAAAGCAATACCAATTAAACTTTACGCTACATTTGTGGGGAGTCATTACATTTTCTACTTGAAGCCACATCATTTGGCCACCCAATTTGCCAAGTATAAAAAGAAGGATTATGCTGTAGTATCCCATTACTTTATTCTTTATATCTTTCCTTTCCTGATGTTCAAAGCCTCAGAACATTGTTATAATGGATAATAACAATAAGAGTTAAAAACATGAAGAAACCATTACACTGGGAAGACTGTTCTCCTCTTGAAAAAAAGAAAACAATTCACTATATTGAGAATTGCTTTTTTAGGAATGACTATTTGAGGCTCTCTTATCGCAATTATCTCTGGAAAACGGCTCAGGTGAAATAGCTGTTATTCTTCACTTCCCCAGAGATAACCTTTAATACAACATATCCCAAACACGATTGCAGGGCTGCTTGATAGACTGAATCTTGGAATCAGATGATCAAAGCCCATTGTAACCCAGCTGCTAAAATCAAGGAAACACTTCAGCTCCGTGCAGCCTCTTTGGAAATTGGGTGGCCCTGTCTGACAATGTGACCCTCCGTATTTTGGCAGTCCGTGCAATGTGGACCCACACAAAATGCCTTTTTCAAGTTCCCGAGGCACATTTGATGAGATGGCAAAGGAGCAGCAACAACCCAACACACAATTCCTGCTCCACCATCCGACATGGCACCTCCCCAGCGGAGCGGGCATGACTCAGAGAACCAGATCAGATCAAGAGGCTAATCTTGCTTAACAAAATGTAATAAAACACCCTTCCTCCAATTTTTCTAAGGCTGTATCAACTCTCCTGTGCCAGAAATAGAACTGCCATACAAATACCTGTCAGCAGAAGGGGGCACCTGGAACCAGGGACAGAGTAGGAACAAGGGACTTGGATGGGGCCATTTTAAACACAGCACGAGCCTAAAAGCTGCCTTCTAAAGCTGCGCCACTTTGTTTACTTCGTGGTCGAGTTTTCTTGTTATAACATTCTCTAGGTGCAAAAAAATTCAAGCTGCACTTGTAATTTTAGGGCCTGAATCAACCCCTTTTGTGGGGGTTGAACAACCTCTGGGAGGCCCTGCCTGGAACGCAGCTGTGCCAGCACAGTCCCATGGGAGCAGCAGGTGCTTGTGCTGACTTTGGAGACTTGGAAGCACACAGGAAGGACTGAGGACGCAGAGCTGAGACCTACCGAGCTCCCCCGCAGCCTTGATGTCGATGTTGTCGTAGCCGCTGCCTATTCGAACAATGACCCGTAAGGCCTTGAACTTCTCGAGATCCTCACGGGTCAGAGTGATGGTGTGGTACATCATCGCCCCCACAGCCTCATTTAATACCTGCAACACAACAGAGAGGTCAGGAGCCACCAGGACACACCTGGCAGGGGCACCTGCAGCCCCTGAATCAGGAATACTGACACAGGGAATTGTACAACTTTACTGCTGACCTACTGCCAGACTCCAGCCAGCACTTCCCACTGTCACCAAAACCATCAGGGGTGTGACCCACCAACACCGAGGCCCTTCCCTTTGAGAATGGATTTGATGAAAATCTGAAAATTATGATGCTACATCTGAGTAGACCAGGCAGAGAACACCGAGCCTGCTGCTCATCTGGACCCTTTTACGTGTGGTTATCTGTGAGTCCCTCTGCTTCCAACCAGCAGTAATTCTGCTTTTAACAAGGAATTAGGTTTTGTAGCAGTGTCTGTTCACATCAACCTTTCCTGTCTGTTTTCAGGAGGACCTGAAAAGCTCTGTGTGAGGCTACACAGTCACACAGGGCTGTGCTTTGTCCCCTTCAGTGAAGACTCAGACCTTCATCAGTGCTCACCGTAAGCTACCTCAGTGCTCTAGAAACCCAAGACCCACCCAAACCCTCCAAGACTGGCTCACCTATCAATGTCTCACAAAAACCTCCATCCTCCTTCTCCCACATTTAATATCTGCAAAATCAGCATTGATTCTATTTGCATCCCTCTTTCCCAGATCATGGAAGTGATGTCTGATCGCTTCAAACCTCATTTGAGTTATCTAAATGTGCACAAAGAATACTTTTAAGAGAAGTATTTAGAGGTAGTGGAGGTTCCAAGAAGGAACACTCATCCACACTGCACAGATCTTCCTGAACGATGTTCAAATCTCCCCCACTCGCTTCTGGGGAGGGATGAGCTGCTGGAGATGCACCCAGCACCTGAAGAGACCCACCAGCTGCAGGTGTGATGGTGTCACCAAAGCCACAGCAACAGCACCACAGACGTCAATAAACATGAGAAACGTTAATAATATTGATCTAAAAAACCTGATGCAAATAGATAAGGCGGCTTTTTTTTTTTTTTTTCCAAAATAACATCTGGCTTCTAAAACAGCTTCAATGAATTTTAATCTGCAGCGGCTTCTGTTGATGTTTTCTGCCGACTGACTCCAAGTGCAGCTTTGTGCACTTTCTGCTCAAAAATCAGAACCACAGAATGGTTTGGGTTGGAAGGGACCTCAAAGATCATCCAGTTCCACCCCCTGCCACAGGCAGGGACACCTTCCACAAGCCCAGGTTGCTCCAAGCCCCGTCCAACCTGGCCTTGGACACTTCCAGGGATGGGGCAGCCACAGCTTCTCTGGGCAACCTGTGCCAGGGCCTCACCACCCTCACAGGGAAGGATTTCTTCCCAATATCCCATCTAACTCTGCCCTCTGGCAGTTTGAAACCATTCCCTGTTTTCCTGTCCCTCCAGGCCCTTGTCCAAAGTCCCCCTCCAGCTCTCTTGGAGACCCGTTAGGCCCTGGACGGTGCTCTAAAGAAGAACTGGAAGAGGAATCCCAGATCCCACTACTCCCTCCCCACACCTCCCCGTACCTTCTCATGAATCTCCTGAGTTGATTGTGCGTCACAGAACGCGACTGTCGCCAGGTCCTTCAGGATGGGCATCTCCACGGTGCAGTCCCTGCCGTCCAGCAGTGCCACCAGGGGCCGGGGGTGCATGGGGCCGTTCATGATCTGCGGGCGGATACCTGAGAGCAGAAGGAGCAGGGAGTTTACACCAGAGGCACAGGGAAGGTGCCACGGCAGCAGCGGCACCTGCGCGTGGATCCTGTGTCAGATGAGGGGCTTCAGAGTAACAGAATCTTCTGAGCTGGAAGGGACCCACAAGGGTCACTGAGTCCAACTCTTCAATGCATGGCCCACACAGGGATCAAAGCCATGACCTTGGCATTACGAGCACCGTGCTCCCATACAAGTTTCAGGGGATGATGGCGATGCCGTGTGAAGTTTCACACACAGTCCAAATTTCTCTCTGGGAACACAGCTGTGGTTTTGCCCCGGTTGGAGAGGACACACCACGGGGCTCGCTCCCAGGACAGGGGTGGACAACCCTCTTTCAGCCACCTGTGACTTCCTGAGAATGTGTCTCCACTGTGCCAATCCTGACACAGGCCACGTCTCAATCAAACTGCTCACACCAGAGCTGCTGGACTATTCACCCGGGATATTCAGCACCTCAGGAGTGAAACCCAAGCCAACAGCCATTTTTTCCCTGACTGCAGGAGGGCTGGGGTTTCATTACACAGACACACGCTGGCACTTGATCTGCTTTTTTAAGGAATGGCTTTACCATTTTGACCACCTCAGAAAGACAAGTCCAAATAGGGAACTACTTAAAAAAGGATTACTGGAAAACCACAGGAAGAGCAGGACACTGAAGATCCCTTTAGCATAGAGGGTTTTACTCTGATACATTATCAACTACCAAAAGTTTCATGGTGGGAACAGCAAAGCAGCTCAGTTTACTTCGTAAACCCATCATTCTCCAGGGTGAGGTGAGGAAAGAACTGATCACCACCAAGGGCTGCAGAGGGTCCATTTTCATATCCTATTTATTGCTCTGCTGGGAATTAACTGTTTCATTTTTGGACAAGTCACTTAGAAATTCCTAGGCCTCCTTTTACCACTCTGTAAGGGTGTTTATTATACTAGGACTCATCAGAGTATCTCAGCTATCTCTTTTGGCTACCCAGGCAGTTTCTGTGAAGAGCACAGGTGAAGGGAGCTGGTGCTCTGGGTACAATGTGGTGGTTTATTTCTGCTGCTGCTGCACCATGAGACGGCTGGGGCTGGAGGATCTGGGTTTGAGTTTTCAGAAAGCCCCTGTCCTTACCAAACCCTCCTTCTGCACAAGAACCTGCCAGGGCTACCAGCCAACATCTGTCTGGCCTTTAAGTGCAGCAGTTGTGCTGATGCTGGTGAGCTGGACACGCACAGGGCTTGGCTGAGGGAACTCTATGGGGCTGTTCGGGTGTATTTTAAATAGAGCAACACATTGATTTAATTTTTTAAGGCAAAACTAAACATGCCTTTTTGTCCAGATGGCTGTTGGGTGAAGCATTAGCAGGATCTCCCCCAGCTGATGCAGATGCGACAGACACGGGTGCTACGGGACACAGTGATGAATCCCAGCCCTGCTGGCACCAGGAGCATCGTCCAGGGGAGGGACTCTGAACTGCTGTGTGTGAAACGTGGGACAGCACGTAGCTACACTGATTTTACATGGAAAAAATAACTCCATGGAAACAGACAGGTTTAATGGAGTGGGTTCAGTGGCTTTCTGTTCCTTTTCCATTCAATCTGCTTAAAGAAATGAAGAACAAACCAACCAGCAGACCTGACCAAAGGTTTTCAGTGGTACACGTGAGCACCTTTGGAATAGGTCCTTCACTCCCTCTTTCCTACTGCATTACTGGAAGTAATACATTATGTTTGCATGCATTTCATCCAGATGGGAGTGCAACTGTGTCAGTAGGCAGGGGAGAGAGCCGAGATGATTTGGATAACTGAAAGAAGCTTGCGATAAGCAGATAAGCAAGAATAAAAACATGCACAAATCTCCGAGTGCTTACACAATCCCTCTGGGCAGCACTATACCCCAGCTAGATTATTTTCTCAGGTTAACAAGCGAGTGAATTATAACACTGACTTAAATGCTTACTAATGTGTATGATCTCCAAGGCTTAGAGCATCACCTACCAGCCTCACACCACAACTGTAAATACTGATGCAGGGGCAAGGTGGCTGTGGCGGTCCCAGCCCCGCTGGGTACCATTCCGTCCCTGAGCTCAGTGCCCACCAGGACCAGGACCATCCTCAGGCAGAACAGCAGGCACACAGAGGCTGGGGATGGTTTCCTGTGCGCGTGGCATGTGGAAGACGAAACCACGGGTTATCTGAAACTTTGACATTTAATCTGAGCCCTGAAATAAGGGTTTTATTATGCTGCCATTACGTAAGGTTCTCTGAAAGTCAAACGAAACACAGCTTTTTTTTTTATCTTTTTTTTTTTTTCTTTTTTTTTTTTGAAACGGCATCTGTGTCTTTGCTTGGGATTAGGGATGTAAATGTGCACGGTGACACAGGCTTCTTAGGCACGTCACCCTCGCCCGCACCTATGAGTACAGTCGCTGAGGATGGACGTGGTTGGAACCTGCAAGGTACTCACAGGAATGGTTCTCGTTTCTCTTACTTCAGTGAGGGAATTTACTTCAGCTCGACAAGCAAAGTTCTGAAGCAATTCAATACGAGATGAAGTGCATAATGTATGGAAATTACGTTTTAACAGAAACCACTGGCAGGTTTGCAGCTTAAACCATGGCCTGTTTTCCTTGCCTGCCTCTCCACCACCCTGCATCCATTCCTCATCGTCCTGGTTCCCACCTCCTGCACAAACACACTCAAACCAAGACACCTGGGCTGACAAAGCCAAGCTACACTAGCCTGCTCTCTCTTTTACCTTGGCTCATACAGCACATTTGTTCTGCATGCAACTGCTTCGTTAAGAACGAGGTATGCCACGGATCAGAAAGTAATTAAACAGGCAGCCACGCCCCCCGAAATTCTGATCAAACAATCGCAGCCATTAACCCTTTCGCTCTGCCACACGTTGGGTCTACTCCACCGAGGGCATAATGCTGTGTAAACCATGAGCATCGCCACCTCCGCGCAGGCAGGGAATCAGCTCTCCTCGGGGCAGGGGTGGGATCAGCTCTCCCTCCCAACAGCCTCCCAAATGCGGTGGCTCCCATGCCATCTGAAGCTGATTTTTGCTGAGAAACCCCCCAAGCCGTTCTTGCAAAGTTGGGGCAAGTATTGTTCAATACGTATTTTCTTCAGGCGTTTTCAGACGCCTGCGGACCCTGGTCAGCAGTGCAGGAAGAGCTTGCTAAGGAAGAGGGAGAGAAGGAAGGGTTTATGGAAAAAAAAACCAACCAAAACCAAAAAAAGCAAGGTTTTTGCAGTCACAGAGAACTCCAACTCCACCCCAGCTCACAGGCAGTGCCGCTTGTTGCACGCAGCCCTGCGTATAAAGTGCTTTTGTTTCATTTTTAATACACAAAGCCTGCTTGTCCTTTCCTGCCGCTCCTCCCCTTTGCCACCCACTTGTATCCGATCCCAATGGCACCCCTGCCAAGAGAATTAGGGAGTGCTCCCTGCTAAATGGCAGCCTTTGTGTGACCGCAAGACGGCTGGTACTATCTCACCGAAACAAAAGCAGAAGCCATTTGCCTAATTCTTATTAATCTCAGTTGCCTACGCCACACAGCACTAAAATAAAAAAAAAATAAAAAAAAAAAAGGGAAAAAAAAGGAGAAAAGAGGCTTTAAACATGTTCCCTTGCAGTATATAAAAGTGCATCAAGAAGCGATCCTGACACTCGCCTGAATTACCCGCTCGCAACCAAGTAGCTACAGTTTTACAGTCAACTACACACTTTATTAAACAAACAGAAAAGAAACAGGAAATTTCCCCTTGCCTGGAAAATGTTGCCTCCACATTCTTCTTCTTATTAAAAACCACACATGGCAGTGGAGGAGGAGGGAGGGAAGAGGAAGGGGGGGAACCCACACACGATAAAATACTACCACTTTTCAGTGCGTTGCCTCTCCTTTCGTCTACGAGGGGATATCTTCAAACAAGCGATCCCGTGGCCCACAGCTGCAACATCTCAAGACAAATATCTCTTTGAACACGGAGGGAAAAGAAAAGGCTTTTGTCCTGAGCCCCAGAAGAATGGTCTGAAATTGCGAGAGGAGTTACAGTCACCTCTGCGCGGCTCCCAACTCTTCAGAGCACTCCCTCCAGACTTTGCTGAAGCTTTTAACTAATCGTAGTTCTTTCCCAGCCCTTGAATAAAATCATGTGAGTGCCAGCCAAAAAATCTTATGCTATGCACACTAAAGGGTTTGTATATGTCACAGTTGCTTTTCCCCCTTCCACTCCCCTCCTCCTATTGACTTGCACATACGGCGGGGTTTTTTTTCAAGTTGTCTCAAATGGATTTAATCTGTGCCACGCTGCGTTTTGTTTGTTTGGGGTTTTTTTGTGTGTTAGTTTTTTGTTTTTTTTTTTTTTTTTACTTAAAAATGAAACATGCCTTTCCATGCAGAGCGTGTTGAAGGAGACTCCAGAAACAGGCTGATAGCCTTCAGCAGCAGCACCACAAAAACAAACACAAAACACTGGGGAAAGCAGGGCTATGCTGATCTCAGCTGCACCCAGAAATCAGGGGTCAAATTCTTTCTTGGTGTGTGAATCAACTTGTTTTTTGAGCATCAGAAATGACACTCAATTGCTGGCAGGATTCACATCTTCTGGAGACTTTCATCTCCTGGTCCTACCCAGTTTGTCCCAAATAGGTAAAAGCGGCCCCACGTCACTGTCCGAGGGAAGGGCTGGAGTTGTGTCAGGAGAGGTTTAGGCTGGATATTAGAGAAAGGTTCTTCCCCCAGAGGGTGGTCGGGCACTGGAACAGTCTCCCCATGGCAGTGGTCACAGCTCTAACCCTGACAGAGCTCAGGGAGTGTTTGTACAACGCTCTCAGGGACATGGTGGGATTCTTACAGCAGTGCCAGGAGCTGGACTTGATGAACCTAATGGGTCCCTTCCAACTCAGGCTATTCTATGATTCTATGATTGTCACCCCAATCTCACACTCCTTCATGATGCAGTGCAGTGCTGCTGTGGGACACGGTGAAGGAGGGCAGGCTGTACCTGTGCAATGCCCCACCTCCAGAGCACGGAGTGGCTCGTGGCTTGGAGCAGTTGTTGGACCAGTTGTTTTTCCCTCCTTCCAGCTGCCATTGTCATTGCCATAGGCAGCAACAGCTACAGACAATCCTCACCCAAGAAGTAAGAAAAAAATCTGCACCTCACTCCCATTTAATACCATCAGTGCTGCATCTCCCCGGTGTTACTGCATCACTGTTTTGTCACCACCCCACTGGTTCCAACAGCATCATCCCTCCTCTCTGCAGACTGCAGGGTGTGAACCACCCAGGGCTGATCCAAGGAAAACACCCAGGAGAAATGGGCAGCAATCCATTGTTACACACAGTCCACTAGCAGATAAGGGTCCTGCTGACCCTGCTGGGTGCTTCTGGATGCCCAGGAGCATCCTGGAACCGGAGGATGGGGCAGGACTAAGGAGAACATAGGTTCATTACCCGAACCTGGTACTGATTTGTAACATTGATATCCAAGGACCTGTCAGTCTCCACAAAATCCAGTCTCACAGTACAGGACAAGGAGATTTAGGCACGTCTTTCTCTTGAAAGTACAATGCCATTGCTTGGGCACTTCAAATTTCCCCCAGATTTGCTTTCCCAGTCATCACCGCTGCGTTACAAGCTGGAAAGCAGGGGTCCTACAGGGCCTTTCCAAGGTGGCCCAGGGTCCTTGGTGGCCCACGACCACCCTCTCCATGGCAGGCTGATCCTGTCTCAAGGGGACACGGAGGGCAAACCTCTGGGGCTCTCCTGCTGTAGTCACAGATAACACAAGGGGGTGGGTTGAGCTGCATCACCTGCAAGCAGAAAGGTGAATGGCAAAGGTGCCAATGCAGGTTTCCGTGAGGACAGGGATGCTTGGGAAGGCACTGTCATGGTCCCAGAGGACCATCCTCCTCTATCACATCGTGCTCACTAGTGATGCTCTTCCTTTCACTTAACTTTTCCCGTTAATAAACGCTCCTCATAATAAATGCATATATGAAAATGAAGTAAGACGCATGTCTTATTTTACACTTAGGGGGGGAAAAACCCCAACAAACAGATATTTACTGTTTTTTCTAATTGCAAATACTCTGGAGGCACTTGGTACTGTGCAGACAGAAGCCACACAAATACATGGCAAGTTTAGAAAGTGACATCAAATTTTTTTTTATATAAATAATCACGGAATTCTTTAATTTTTTTTGTTTTTAAGCAAAGCATCTCTGAGACTGCCAGGATCCTATCAGGGGAAGACTGCAAAGCAAAGCCCTGACCTCTCCAGCACATTTCCTCCCATCAGCACGCAGGAGCTGGACTTTGGCCAATTCCCTTTTCAGATGACTTTTCAGGGCTTCCTTCAAGAAAGTATTTTTAAAAATTCATCGGAAATTCCCATATAAAACAATATCCTCATTAGCTGATAGAAGCACCGTGGGTACAGTCCCCAGCTGAACTACAGCAGCCACAAAGAAATGCTCAGTTAAAAAAAAAAAAATATATATATACAAGGTATTTTCTTACTCTTATTTGAATTCCTGTAGACTCACACACCAGAAACACCACCTTTTGTATACCCCATTAAAGCACTGGGATAAGTGTAACCCACTGCTGATGCCACAGGGATGCAATTCTGGGACACAAATGACAAGCACAAGCTTTCAAAAACTCTGGAGCACTTTTCTATGGAGGAGTAATCTCTGGGATGAACTAAATCTCATCCAGATACAGCTGCAAGGATATAAACTGGTATTAATGCAATAAAAGAGTAACGGAATAATAATACATGGCCTGAGCTACATATCAAATTGTGGGTGTTCTGGTTATTCCCAGATTGTCAGGTTGGTAAATCCGTGTCTGTGAACACCAACCTCCCCAGGTCACAGGTGGGTTAAGGAGTGACTTCAAGAGGAGCTAAGCAAGGTCTAAGGTGAAACTCCTCATGGCCATACAAGGTGATGGGACACAGCCTGAGGGATGCACTGGGCCAGGGACCCTGAGGAGCAGGAGTGCAGAGGAGGGAAGGGATGGATGGATGGATGGGATGGCAAAACCGGGGAGGCAGTGGGAGCTGCCAGGGCATGGGAGAGAGACAGCAGAGCAGATGGAGAGGCCATATGGGGTGGTGAGGGATGCTACCGAGAAAGCTAAAAGAAGCACCTGGGAGAGAAACTGCTTGTTCAGAAGAGCTTGGTTTCTTGTGTTCTTTTTTTTGTAAGAGAAGGATGGGGAAAAAAGGGGAAAAATCCAGTTAGGGTCTGTGTGGTGGTTATGATTCAGACACCATACGGACACTCAGACTGTCCCACTGCCCAGGGCTGAGCTTTGCGGCTCCTATTAAAAAAATATGGAGAAGGTAGCAAAAAGCCCAACAAATTCTCCTTGAATGTGCTCCATTACCCAGCCCAGTGCTGGAAACAAATTCCTGGTGCTCAGTGGACAGCTTTCCTGATATCATCCAGCACTCTCTCCCGTGTTGCCACTTGAGCTGCAGTATGTATCCTTTGTTTTTCATGGGTGTGATGTTCACCTCTGAGCCACACATTCCAGCCATGAGGCATCATGAAGGAGGGACGACATCCCGTGCTAGCTCTCCTAAGCGTCCCTCCCTATCCTCTTTATCTAGTTATCTTTTCCCTTCTATCCAAATGGAAACAAAGTACAGCAGTAAAAAAAACAACTGAGCTGCTCCAGGAAATGGACAGCTTTCATTGTTTTGGATTTCGTTTGGGGTTTTTTTTTGTTTTCTTTTTTTAAAAGATAAAATAAATAAACCCAAGGAGAAGGATGCTGCTGCCAGGAGAGAGCTGCTGAGATTGGCCATCTGGGCAGGAGGCTGCTCGGACTTCAAATTGCCCTGAGGGATTCAGAGGCTGTAAAGATGTTTTGGAATATGACATAGAGAAATCAAGACTAAAGTCGAGCCTGTCAACCAGCAGTGACAGCGCTGGCATGGAGACAGCCTGGAATTCTGCTGCCTGAGACCCCCACCAGACCAGAAGCAGGGCTGTCCACAATGTACCAGCATTGTGGGGTGCAAACTTGGCTTTATCACACAGACCGACCACTGACAGCCCTATGATTTAGATGGGGAATTTCCCTCTAATCGAAAAAAGAAAAGGTAAACTATCAAAATAAGCACTTGGATACAGTTTTGGGAAGTGAGAAGGATTCAATCACACCAGCTGTCCATGTGCCACCAGCACCTTAGGAACTTGTGTTTGCACATTGATAATGAGAGATTTTGAGTGGAAAACAAAGAAAATGCCACATTGGGAGATACTTGTAAGAATAAAATTATGCTGCTAATCACTGACATTAGTCCTACCCATTAAGCTGGACAGAAAGTGCTCTCAATCTTTTAAGCAACATATACACTATGTGCTGCTCTGCTTTGCTCCTGGAGTTCCTGAGATCTGCTGGAGGTTTAGACCCCACAGGAGGGTCGAGACAGCGTCGGAGGAGATTTTGTCTCTGGAGAGACAGGACCTAGTTGCTGGGGTGGGAGCCTGGGCAGCCTTTTGGAAGATAAATCCTCATTTCCATATCCACCTGTAGCTGTTGTCATCTGAAGTCTCTCTTTTACAGCCAGAAGGGACAACCACCCACCGCGGATCCAGCCCAGGCTTTACCTCATGCTCTTTCCATGAGGGCAGCATGGGAGCCCTCAGTGAGAGCCCAGCTTGGCTGTAGGAGCCTCCCCAAAGCAACCTTTGGCCAAGCACAGAGTGCCAAGAAGGGCTGGCAGCTGCCTCAGCTCCTCCTGCACACACTGCAGATGGGCCAGGGAGCAGCCGAAGCCCTGGCCTGGGGCAAGGGATGGCTCCAATCCTTCAAATCCACCCGGACATCTCCAGCGCCTTCATTCAAAGTGATAAAAGGCACAGGAGCTTCCAGCCAGGAGCAGTGAGTGATGTGCTCTGGCAGACAGAGCAGCACGTGGGCTGTCCCTGGGTTGTCCCTGAGCCCTGTGAGCCACACCATGTGTGTTCCCGGGGGCTCTTCCACAGCTTGCATGATGCTCGCTCGCTACGAGAGGAAAAACGGTGAGCTCACTCCAAACCCACAGGTCTTGCCAAGGCCTCGTCCCTTCTAAGACCTATTAAAATAGCTCCTGGGCCCTTGCCAAGCTCACAGGCCCAGCTGGAACCGTCTGTTCAGCGACCCCGTTGCAAGGTCATCCCTTCTGGAGACCGGAACAGCCACCGTTCAGCCTACGAACGGGAACATTTCTGCTGAGGGCACAGGACCTTTGATAACTTTCTCCTCTCTCACATCCCCACCCCTCTTCCACAGCAAAGATTAAATGAAGGAAATCTCAGCACAGAGAGGAAGATCAAGAACTGGCATGGTTTCCAGCTTTTCTCCAGCCCCAAAAATGCTCCTGCTTTTGTTGTCCTAGTTTCTCACTTCACTTTTTCCCCGTTTCTTTCCCCATCCCAGTCTGTACCTGGTGCTCCTCTGTGCTCTCCTATCACTCTTGGAGGAATTTGAGACCAATTCCTCTTGGTGCAGAAAGGATGGCAAAATGGAAGTAAATGCGTGAGAGAATAACCCTGGAAAGTCCTGGGAGGTGATGAATGCCTGCAAATCCCACTCATTTCCTTAAGATAAACACCCTCACTTTCCTGTAGCACTGGATTATAACTAAGTGAGAAAAAAACCCCAAATACTAACATTTGAAAGCACTTAAGTACAACCTACTTGCTATTAAAGTTGATTTGCTTTTACAACTAACGCTTTACAAGTCTATCGTAGGATTTTATCATGGTTACACTTCAAAAAACGAAACAGGGCACACATTATATTCCTGTTGACATTTAAAGCAGCACAGAACCATGAAAACAGGGCAAACAGAACTCCAGGCTTGGCAGCGACCACCAATCCCCACCTGCTCTCCCAGTGTTAGCAAACAAAATCTGCGCTCCACCACCTCTGCGTCCTGAGCGTGGCCTCAGCCTGGGTGGGAGGTCCCTTGGAGGCAGAACGCCCATCCCTGAGCTCCCCCGCTCCTGGCCCTTCTCCTCGCACCCAGGGAAGTCACTGAGGTCACCAGGAAACCCAGTATGGTGGAGGACAATGCTCAAGCACGGGCTCCAGCTCATCCCATGTTTCGGCTTGCGTTGTCCGTAACAGCAACAGCTCCCCGGATGGGGCTGATGTTCCCTCCAGGCACATTATCCAGGATGTGCCAGACGGGAAGGTGCATTGTCCTGGGAGATAAAGGAGATAATTGCACCACACAGCACTGGAAAGATGTACCGAAGAACTGATTTTATCCTTTGAGGAGCAGTTTACAGAGGGAGGCTTTTCACCCTGTGGGGCTCTGAGCAACCTGGTCTGGCTGAAGATGTCCCTGCTCATGCGGGGGGCTGGACTTGATGACCTCTAAAGGTCCCTTCCAACCCAAAATATTCAATGATTCTATGAATCCCAGTAGTTTCTGGGTTTTTTTTGCAAAAGACTGGTTGTACCTCAGGCAGTATTTCCCAGTCATGACCACATTAAGAAGACAGAGCTCTATGTGTAATGTCCTAGGAAAAATATTGAAGAGAAACTCACTCCTGCTTCAACCCACGTTCCCTAACCAATATATTTGATTATTTTCAACACTGCTGTAAAGCTGTCTTCCCAGATACATCAGTTAAAATGAAGAAGGATCCCACACTGTGTTTGCAGCCACCCTCCCAGAGGAGCTGGAAAGCTCAAGGAATGGGATGATGTGGGTTCCAGCAGCATCTCCTGCCCTGACATCTTTCTGAGCCACCTGCAAGGCTGCTCACTCAGCTGGGAAAAAAAAAAACACCCAACCCATAACCCCCCCCCCGAGAAACCTCAATCTCTTTATCTAACTTCTCTGAAAAAAAAAAGATTTTAGAGATGCCACACAATACAGCCCTTTTTAGCTATTTGTGCCCTTGAGCAACGCATTAATACAGCTGAGACTAAGCTGGATTGAGGGAATTTTAAATTGGTGTACTGGATGATGTAGAAGGCTATCAAAAAAAAAAAAAGGAAAAATAATAATAAAAAAGCACTCAGAAAAGAAGAAAAGGAAACACTCAACAAAAAACTGGATTGTAGGCTGAAGATTTCATGAGGTCACGGTGAACACACAAAACCTCTGACTGGAAATGTTATTATTAAGAACATCTTATCTCCTGGAACTGAGAAATTATCTTGATTAATAACAATACACTCATTATTTACAAACTCCCATATCTTAGAATATTATCATTTAATCACATTTTTTTTTACACTGAGTGGAAAAATAGTGGTGGTCAAAGCAGAGAACTCTGTATATTAAACTCAACCTTCTTAACATTTCTGACTTTGCAGCTCTGCAGAGTCTCACTGGCTGCTTACCAATAACTCCTGGCTGTTGAGAGCATCTTCAAGTTGCAAAAGAGCCTTGTAGGTATTTCAGCAAGAAATAAGAGCATGACCATAGAGTTATAAAGATTTTCAGGTGCACAAAAGAACACACTTTTGAGGCTGAATGTAGAAATTTTGACTTCCTAGAATCATAGAGTCCTTTAAGCTGGGAAAGCCCTCTAAGATCATCAAATCCAACTGTTCCCTCAGCACTGCCAAGGCCACCACTAACCATGTCCTCAAGTGCCACATCTACACAGCTTTTAAATCCCTCCTGGGATGGGGACTCCACCTCTGCCCTGGGCAGCTGTGCCATGGCTGGACCACCCTTTGGTACACAAATGTCAGGTTTCTATGAGTAAACTTCAAGCCAGAAAAAAAGTCTCGTTTGTAATTCAGGGGGTATTAAATCTTTCTTAAAATGTCCAAATCAAACTAAACCAAATGAGATATTTTTTTGTAAGTTGCCTTTAAATTCAGTTCTTTCAAACATCCTCTGAACCTTCTGAAAATTAAATGAATTTTATTTTTAATGCAATGTGCACTTGTGGAGATCTGAAGAAAAGCACATGGTCCCAGAAGCACGTGTGGTTTTTTCTAACCATACAAGTTGGTCTAATAAAAGATATTATCTCTCCCTGCAAACCTTGTCTGGCTTCAGTTTTCCAGGCTGAATAAAGATAACAAAAAGTTTAATGATTAACTTTCCCATTCTTTATCAGGCTTTTCCTGGCCTCTAGCATTCCTGACTGGCTGCAAAATAAGGGCTGCAGGTCTGGACAACAGCCTCTGGACCTGAACATGGCCAGAACAGCCCAAAATTCTTCCAAAAAGATCTCAAATAACGTTGCAGATCTGATTTCTTTTGGTACAGTGGAAGGAAGCTCCAAGTAAGGACCAGGGAGGAAGCTGTGGTGCCTCCAGCTCACTTCACCTTTCCCATCCTCTCAAAGCTTTGGAGGCTGAAACAAACCCCTCCAGATCTTTCCATCCAGGCTGTTCTCGGGCCCTGGATGATGAACATGCACTAGGAATGGATGAGAACATACCAAACATTTTTTCTCATCCCAGACCCTAAAAACCTTCTGTGGATTAGTGATAATCCCCAGCCACACATTTCACATCTTAAATTAAGACGGGGCCAGGCAACGCCAGCTGAACACCACCACCCGATTTTTGATACCAAAAGCACCCGTTCACCCTGGGACCTTCCATCTGTCAGCACAAGTGATGATCACCCCAGCAAGGGTTTCCACATGGGCTTTTCCTGTGCACCCAGGGTGGGCTCCAGTCAAAGCAAGGTTAAAGCCCCGTCGTTTTGCAAATACTACCCCTGCAGCTGCTCCATCTCCACCTCTCTCACACCAGCTGAAGGGCACTAAGCCCTGTCAGCCCTCTGGTTTATGGAAACCACGTCCAATGTCCAAATATTACACAGTTCTTTGGGTAATAGAGCTTGTAACCTCCCTAATTTATCATCAGTGTTTAAAATAGTATCACTAACAAGTAATGATAGATGAAACATCTTAAACCAGAGCTATTTAAGATACAATAATCTAGAAAAATCTTTGCTAATCTGCTCCATCTCTGAGCAAAAGAAATACACACGCCCTGGGTTTGTACTAAAACAAAAATGAACACTGGTAGAGCAAGTGAAATCATCCACAAACACAAATCAACCTATTCTCCTTGTGAGCCAGAGTAGCCCAAGGGATAACGGCACGATCACGCTCCTGACGTATTTATACAGCACATTTCATCTTCATTAATCCAGATAACACACTGGCAGATCCTTATTTTTCAATTCCAAGAACCACGAGCTATTCCTGTGCTATGGCAGTTCAACACCCACCTCCCCCCTGACCATGTGGGGCCCCACAGAGGTCTGACCACCACCTGGGGCACCGTGGATGACTTCCTGGGTCCTACCCTCCCACTCCCTCGGGAAGTGGCTTGTCCCAGCTCCAGGCTGTGTTATAGGAGCCCTCAAAACCCACCACACCCCTCTGGCCACAGAGTGGGGCATGCAGGACCTCACCAAAGCGCAGGGCAGCCCTGTTCTTGCCCCCCATGGAGGGGGGTAACGTCAGCAATGCAACAAGAGCTAAAGGGGGGAGATCAGGATGCTGGAACAAAGAATTCCTGTACAGATTCATATCTTCTCTCTTTTTTTCACGAGCTGGTGTTTTGGTCAATAAACTTCATATTTAAGGTGTCTTATTTTCTTGTGCATGCAAGGCATTGCTACAGTGCAACTCCCACGGCTGCTGGGAGGCATTTCCTACAGGCATCCTCAGCACATTAAGAGACAAATAAAATCCAGACTGTAGAGAAACTGACTGCTCTTGAAACCACGTTAACTCTAATGGGCTGAAAATGTCTTCATTTTTACATCTCTTCACTATCCCAGAGAAAAAAGTCAGTGCTGATGTAGGTAAGCTCAAGATATAGGTTTATCTAATAATGTATACTCAAGATAGTGAAAAATATTTCACATTTGCCTACGGTTATAAAACTGTAAATCACACTGAACTATATCACTGCAGTAAGCTATTTTCCTCTAACTGTTTTCACTATTTTATTGGTTCAATAAAACCCATCACCTATCAGCCCAAGAGCTGTAGTTATACACATACGGTTATTCTCAATTAATTGATTTTTTAATTTTTTTTTTTTTTTTAAAGTTTTAAAATTGTGCCCCAAACCCACCAAAGTGAGGTATGGCAAAATGAACCCATCAGGTTTCATTTTTTTGTTGGGAAGCAAGGTAGGGGAAGAAAGGGAGAGTTTCAGAAAGCTGACAAAGTTTCCTGCCTTGCAGTAGGAAGCAGTTGGCAACGAAGGATGCTGATGCATCACACCCCTGTCTACATGTTTATACACTTGGATTAGATCATGCAGATTACAAAACATACCAAATGAACTGAGTGAGCTGAGAGAGCTCCCCGTGGTCTTGAAAAAGAAGTTCCTGCAGCAACAATGATCCTACATCGTGCCTGGGTCCTGGGGATCCCAAATCCCCTCGCACTGACGCGACACCACCCCGCTGGCTGTGACCAAGAGGCACAGGCTACTGGCAAAGAGGTGAAGACAGACACAGTACTCATCAGGACAACCAGCTACAGGAGCATTGCACAATGTCACACACAAATATGCCTCTGTTTTCAGCATTCATTCCACAAATACCCGAGAGGTAACTGTACAGTACTCAGTGTAATCTATTCCTCTAATTATTACCTTTGATAATAAAATTTGAAAAAGAAAAATCCCATATAGTGCCAAAAAATCCATAGCACTTGGCCACCTGACTTTCTTAAGAATAGAGAGATGGCTTTGTAATTACCACCAATTCCCCTTCCATTCAATGGCATTACTTTCAGCAAGAGTTTTCCCAAATCTCTCCCTGGCTCTCAGCCCAAAAATGGGTCACTTTCCTTGACCTGTTTTCTCTCTGTGAGCAGACAATTTCTGTGTCCATTTGTCTCCCTGAAGCCCTCTTCCTTCAGAAAGAAAAAGGAAGGTGATTCTTCTGTAGAAACTTGCTAGAAGTTGCTCTCAACATTAAAAATTATAGAATTCTAGAATGGTTTGGGTTGGAAGAGACCTCAGAGACCATCCAGTTCCACCCTCTGTCAAGGCTGCCAGACCAGGTTGCTTCAAACCTCGTCCAACCTGGCCTTGGACACTTGCAGGGATGGGGCAGCCACAGCTTCTCTGGGCAACCTGTGCCAGGGCCTCCCCACCCTCACAGGGAAGAATTTCTTCTTGATATCTAACTTAAATCGATTCTCCTTCAGCTTAAAAGCCAACAGAGAGATCCCTAGAAGAAGGGATGCAGATTTGTCACAGGGTCTGGAAATGATTCCCTGAGTTTACCAAAACAAGCTATTTCATTGCTTCTCAGAAAAAGCAGAACTTTAAAGGTGCCAATCCCTCTCAGTGCCAGGTTCGAGGTCTTGCCAACTGACGTGGATGGGGTTTGTGACTTTTTGTGTTGCTTTGTATGTAATGTAAGGGTCACAACTCTTGTGAAGGACTCCTCTTCCAGCTCTCAGTGAATGAACATGATGGATCTGTACTAAATGCAGCCATGCTGTCGTGCTCTCTGAGGGCCCTGCAGGAAGTGTTGGTGAGGATATGGCACAGACACCCGTGACAGCAACACGTCTCACCCTCTCTTGACTCCTGCCCTTGGACTGAGCTGGTGAACCACGTCTGCTGCACGAGGTACAGAGTGTGCATGGGAACTCCTCCTGGCATGTGCCTGGATTCAAGCAACCAACTTGAGACTGTTCCACTGTTTCTGCCCCTGTCGAGCATACAAACAAAAAACCAGTTGCTACTTCCTTGTGAATCACATGAGGGGTGCCTGCAGTCAATGGCTTCAGTGTGGGGATCATTCAAACCAGCTGCGGCCACTAAAAGAATCCATTCTTCATTCCTGTGACCAGGCTTGCTAGAAAGTAGGGAGCAAATGTTCCACCCTAAATAGTTTTGGTCTCAGCACAAGAGAAGCTATTGGCAACAACCATGTTGAGAGAAAGAATGTCTTAGCATCAGGCTCAGATGCCTTGCAAATGTATTTTGTATTCTCTACCCCAAACTGTATTTCTTTCTGCCTGTAACAGACTACATGCTTTAACTGGCTCTGGCAGATTGCTGAGTGTCTTTATTTTGGCTAGTAGAGAACTCCCTTCCATATGGGATCTATCTAGGATGGAAAGCAGATCGAGTGGGATGGAGAGCCCAACCCCAGCTGAGCACCAGGCCACTGTGGCTCTCCACAGTGAAGCCAAGTTGTGCAGGAATAACTGAATCATCGAATCACAGAATGGTTTGGGTTGGAAGAGACCTCAAATATCATCCAGTTCCAACCCCCTTCCTTGGGCAGGGACACCTTCCACTAAACCAGGCTGCTCCAAGACCCATCCAAACTGGTCTTGAACACTTCCAGGGATGGGGCAGCCACAGCTTCTCTGGGCAACCTGTGCCAGGGCCTCCCCACCCTCACAGTAATTAGGGTCTTCCTGATATCTAACCTAAACTCACTGCCTTTCAGTTTAAGAGTTCCTGCTGGGTGACTGACCAGGCCTATCTGAGCATTTTCTCTGGATTGACTTGCAAGAGCATCCCTGATGTGGTGCATATGTTCTGAATTTTATGTACTTCGGAAACAAAACGAGAAAAAATGTTATTGTGCTTCGCTGTGAAACACCAAAAGCACCAAACTGTGCTGCACTAATGTGCCATTTTCTCCAGGACTCTTGTCCAGCTCCAGGGTGACAGGAGGAGCTGGTACACCCTAAGAAGTGTCCATATTCTTTCCTCCCACACCCAGGTACTTCTGCACGGCACAATAACGAATATGTCTCCTTCCTCCCTATTCAGTTACCAGAGCAGCCTGAACTAAGGACAGTGCTCATTAACAAAAGATACAAGAGAGGATAGCGACTAAAAGATAAAGATTTGCATTTATTAATGCCATAATATAAAGGAAATAATAAACCCTTGCAAGCCAAGTTTCTAATTTGGTCTTAATCTCAGTGGGCGTAGCTGTGCAAGCCCTGGCTGCCTCTCCGTCTCCTTTCCATCAGTCAGGACAAGCCTTTTCCCAAATCCCAACAGCTGGCTGGAGCAACCCCCCACCTCCTCTTTCTCACTACGACTTTCCCTCAGAGCATGATGACTTTTAAATCCTTTTAGGCTCAAAGCCCAGTAAGCAGTAAAGCCCAGCACAAAGTGATATTTATTTCTCAGAGCTGGTTTTTTTATATAAGAATCCAATAGAAAAATAACCTCAGCAGTATTTGTCATAGCCAGAGGTGGATTTGAAGCTCTTATGAAGTGAATGTGCTGCCCAGTGCCTGCTTCTTAACAGAGTTAGAGAAAGAGCCTGCCCTGAGCCCAAGCTTCTGTCCTCCTCCAGCTGTGCTAAGGAGTGACTTCAAATCTTTTGGGGAGCTGGAAACTTTGGTATGGACAAAGAACTCAAATGAACAGCCACAATGGCTGCAGAGTGGTTTCCTTAATTAGAAAATTGGCTGTGTTCCTAAGGAGGAGGAAAACAATGCTACAGACTGCCAAGGCCAAGAGCAAGTAAAAACTGCAGCACATGTAGCTCTGGAGGAAACACAAACCGGCTCTATCAGCCCCCCAGATCCTCCAAAACCACTTGTAATTATCAGGCTGAAAACCAAGCATGGTCCTGCTGCTGAATCAGAGCAGCACAAGCTTGTGAATATGACTTGGCCTTAATTAATTCATTTTGACAAGGCTCAAAACACTCTCCAGGCGATTTAAGACACCGTAAAAAAAAAGGAACTGACAGTTTTTGACCCCAAGATGTCAAATAGAGAACTGCTGTCTAGTTTTGATGAGCTGTCACTCTATCCCCTGGACATCCCTACTGCAGCTAAGCATTTCACATTGTGGGCTGCAACCACACGTGAGACAACTGGCATGTTCTCAGAGCATCAGTCAACCCAGCTTCAACAGCATCCCAGAATCCCCGTTGGCACAGCAGCAGTGGTGGGTGGGTGGTCTTCAGAGATGGAAAATACTAACCAGGAAGGCTGTGTTGCTTTTTTTAACAGCAGACCAGATCCCAAGCACAACAAATTCTCCAAGAAGACACACCTCAGAGTGTGCACATCTCTCAAACCACCACATGGACAGAGAGACAAGTAACTGCACAGAAGAGGGAAGCAAACCACAGGTAGAGAAACTGCAGCTTTTCCCAGTGCTGGTCACATGTGAATCTGTCAATCCAACCAGCATCTGACACCTGTGATCAGAAAGAAGCTGATACCTGTCATGCTGAGACAACTGAACATCCTGCCATGGAAATTCAAACATTCGGTGCCAAAACAGCGCTGCTGGGGAAGCAGCAGCATCTGGGGAGACCCGTAAGGAAAAAGGACAAAACACTCTTTAGCTGCAGCAGAAAACCAACATGGTGATGCCTCTCCTAAGCACAGGACTCTGGCCAAGCAGAAATACGGGTCACGGAGTGTTTCCAGGGGGGCACTTGAGATGCTCTCACTGTAACTGAAGATGAAGCTGTGGCCTCCCAGGGCTGCGCACGCTCCTCGCTGCTCTGACTGAGCACAGGGGGTCTGGGGTTTCCTGCTTCAAACCAGAATGAAATGAAACACAGGCGTCTGACGTGAGGGAGGCTGAGGAGCACGGCCGTGGGCTGCAGACAGGTGACCAGAGAGCAACGGCAGCAGGAAGGTTGAGTTTTCGGAGTGTGGCTCCAAAAAGAAAATCTCAGAGGACACCTCTGAAATCCTCTTCCGTGCCGGAGATAAAAAAGGACCACTGTAAACCTCACAGGAGAATATGGACAGGAGATCTTCAAAATTACCTTACACTGACAGCCAGGAGCTCCATGTGGCTTGATACAAAGCAGCAAAGCACAGGTTACACAGTGTTTACGAGAAAATTACAGTGAAATCTTGGAATAGAGGGGTTTTTTTAAAAAAAAACAACCAACCACACCCACAATTTTAACTTGGTATTTTGCCAAATTCTGATGGGAAACCTTTGCTCAAACCCCAAGGGCTCATGATCCACTGACCAAACACTGCTGAATTTGGATGGACTCGAGTCAGAGTGTTTCTAACACCATGAAGGGCAGGAGTTAGAGGCAAGCAAACAAAGCATGTAACTGCGCCAACTTGAAAGGAGGAATGCACAGAAAACCTGGAACACAAACACTTTGTGACTGCTACCAGCACTGTTCTTACCGAGCATGGAATACTTTCCTAGAAACTGGCTACCTTGAGGGAACCCTCTGTCCCCTGCAATATTTTGGTTGGCTTACTGCTGCTAATTCCAGTATTTTCCCCTTTCTTCTGCTCTCCTGCCTTCTTCCTTCCTCTCCCACTTCTCCAGATGTGTTTGCACTGGAAGAAAGCTGCTCCCTTTGACTCTGTGAGACAGTTTCCAGCCTTGCCTACGCCCAGTGGTGTGTGCAGCATGGCTGCTCTTAGTATGTGTTTCTTCTTCAAAGTATTGTTTTGCTCTAAGTGCCTTATGAACAAGTTAAACAAACAAATAGGGAAGAGACACTCAGTGTGCCTAATAATATCCCAGAGTGGGAGTAAAGGAAATCGGAGATTTCCCAGGAAACTGTCCAGAGTACAGCCAGATTCTTCCCATTACAGGGGGCATCACGGGGAAGCACCTGGTGCAGGGAACCCACAACCAAACCATAGAACTACCAAAAGCTGGGTGGGAACTCCATTGCAAAGCCTTGTCTTCTTGAGTCCAGCTGCAGCTCTGGAGCCTGAGGGCTCTGGGAGGAGTGGGAGAGGCTTTGCAGAAGGAAGTTAGAGCAGCAGCACTCTTCCTTACTGGCATCTAACATCTCTTCCTTCCTGGAGCAAAAGCAGCTTGTTGTCCCTCTGGGAGAATGGTGGAGCATCTCCTTTGGCTCTCATCAAGTGCTCTGCAACTTCCCTTACCATAAACTGCTTGCACAGCACGAATCTGCACAGTGCAAAACCTCTTGAGCACTGAGCCTTGTAGGAGCCAATGTTGTTTCTCCCAATCCTTCTATGAGATCTGCTTTCTGGATGCCCCTGCCGATGCACTTGCCTTCTTCTTGAGTGTGAAAGGCCAGTCCCTCTCTCCGCTGATCCAATCCCTCTCTCTGCCTCTGCCCTCCCGCCCCCTGCACACGAGAGCACGTGGACAGGTACAAATGGCCAGGTTTGCTGTTCTCAGCACCACTCCTCTCTCCAGTGCCACCACTACTAAGGACAAAACACCATGGCTATGCACCACCCAACCTCTGCTCAAGCAGTCCCACCGCTGTACCGGAGACGGAGACCGCGGTAGGATGGGACTTCCCACCACATATCCCAGGACAAAGCTCATCTACTACCACGAAACAACTACCAAGAGAGAATAACTCGGTTTCAGAGCTCAGCACAAGTGACAAGCCATATTTACTAGATCAGCACATTTAGTAGATATGGTGCCTGGGGACAGACATGGTTTAGTGGTGGACCTCGCTGTGCCAGGTTAATGGTTGGATTACTGAACTTAGAGGTCTTTCCCAACCTTAATGATTCTGTGATTCTACTACCAACTTCCCAAACTTCCTCTTATCCATGTGTCACCTTAGAAGGACAAGGCTTTCAAACGGATCTGCTCTGGATTTCTCTCACAAACTTCTAACAGCTGCAAATCAAGTATCACGAAGTGATTTTTACTTAGCAAAGCACCCATTTTTCACCCTGAGCACTACCTCCCCTCTGACAAATATCTGTTTGCAGTCTAGAACTCTGTCATATCGAGCCATGACTGAATTCACTACCCCCACACACTCCTGTTGTGTCAATATTACATGATTCCCATATCTCCTTCTCCTCCTCAACTGCTGCCACGATTCTCAGTGCCATTAGCTCTCACAAGTGACCTCTTTGCTTTATGGTAGCCGATAGCGTCACTAATCCTAAAATAATCCCAAAATACAGATAGACAGGACAGTTCTGACACATTCAGCTATTTCTGAGATCTTCTTCAAACCCTTCTGCAAAACAGCCAGCTCTGCCCTTCCCTCAGGACTCCATCTTTCCTTCTCCTGGGAATAGCCACTGGTCCCTGCCCTCTATTCATACTTTTGTGGTGGAACAGCCACCTTTTCCAGCTCTGCGGACACTTTCAGATTTCCACACTAATGCTCCAGACTCGGTGTCATTCAATCAAGTTTCAGGTCTCACTTTTTGCTCTTTCCCAGCTACCACTCAGCTGTGTCTGGTGAAGCATTTATGGCAACCCAGCCACTGAGAATGGTCAAAAAGCCACAATAATTTATCAGTTAATTTTGCACCCTCCCTACAGCAGAGCACAGTCGGTCCATATCTATGAATAATTTTAATTGTCTGAGTTATTTTTTGGACTAGATCATGAGTAGGATCAGAAGCCAGTCTGACACACTGCAGAGTAAGGCTGAGCAAACCAAAAATGTAGTGAGCTGCCTAATCAGAATGAGAACAGGAATAAGATGATTTCATGTAAAAATATCAGAAATTAAGAAAAAAAGAAACATTCAACCGTATGCACAACTTAAACTCTTTTAAATGGCAAATGTCCAAAGCAGAATGACAGTTCTTAACACACAACCACTGCTGCATCTCAAAGACCATGCAAAAATAACCCCAAACTGAACAGTCAGCAGCAAACTACATAGTCAACATCGGTGACAATTGGTACCATATTTAAAAGCAAAGTGAGCTTTAATAATTTAACACAATTTAATTTGCTGGTAGTAGGAAAGGTGGAATTTGTTCTTCTTCCAAAGGATGACGTGGATGGATATCCTATCTCTGTAAGGTACACCCCAATTTGTGGTAAGTGCTGGGCTTGAATCCAAACACACACACACAAAACACACACACACAAAACACACACACACAGAAAAGCCTTGGTGTTGTCCAGATCAGGCCCATAAACCACAGAAACATCCTCCCACATATTTAACATGTAACATTTGAAAATGAGCAACACCACTGATATTTATTTTACCCATAAACCCTCTACTAGAATTTTGTTTCGGAAATTTTCAAACTTTCAAGTGTTTGGTGGAATTCCCTTTCCTGCCTTGCTTCAGCCTGTTAATAACAGTCCCAGTGCTAATGACCCAACTCGTGAGTGTACAGAGGGAAAACAGCTTCATGAAATATTGATACACACTTGGAAATTTGACAATTATCTCCAGAGCTCCTTGGTAAAACCTGAAAGCAAACAAATAACAAACATTTCCTCTACTCATTAAAACACTGAAAAACAGAGAAAGGAACCTACTCATTACCCATTTGATAAATCTAGCCTATTATTTTTAATAATGCACAGGCATTCAGTGCATGAAATGTACAGTTTCTCTTCCTTAAAGAAACTGGTTGGGTTTGTAGCTCTAATTTTAAGAGATGCAATAAGAGTCAGTGATGTAGATCTGGTTCCTTTTGCAGGAGAAGGTAAAATCCTTCTATTGAAATCAATGACAAAATCACCGTTTCTCAGGCGGAAGCACAACTTCACTCACTGCCCTATTTTGGAAGCTGCCTGTGCAGAAAAATATTCTACAAAAATCAGAAATATGAAGGGGTTTTTTTGCCTTTCTCATGGAAGCTTCAGAAACAGAAAACTGATATAAAAAAGAGCTGATGAGCCTCGGCATGGGGCTGCTGGTCCATGAGATATATCTCTGCATCTTGCTCATCCTACACCAGGTAGATAATCCACTGGCTCACCCTCTGGCCAGAGCACAGAGCCTATGCTTTTAGGATGAGTGGAAAATCCAGAGAAAACCTCCCCTGCTGAATAAATATGAACCCTAAGGGGAAAAATTCCAATGCAGAGCACGGCAGGTTGCTCAGCGTTGCACTGGTGTTACCAGTTATTCGTAATTGTGGTTTCTGGACCTTTTAGCCCTGACTGTGGATGAAACAGAACCAAAACTGCTGCAGACAAGAATAAAATGGAAATTTAAGATTCTTAAGCCAAATGTTTCAGCTGCTAAGATAACTCCCACTCTCATGCAGGTCCACTCAACATGAATTCAAAGACAGAAAAAGCTCAATAGGAAAGATCAATAGGAATTGCTGGCCAGGTGGGATAACTAAAGCTGCATTTCAGCATTCCTGATTACTTCAGTGTCCCAACAGGACAGTCTAGGTACTGACAATCTCTCTGCTGTCCACACTGAATACTCTCTTTTATCTTTCATAATATTAATCAAGTTTCCTTTCATCAACAAAGCAAAATACATGCACTTGCATGAACCACTGTACTTTTTGAACATTCATTTAAGCCTTTATAACAAAGCATTCAGAGGAAGGCAGAGAATACAACAAATGACTGTGTGTGACATATCCATTTCTGTTTGGTTTTTTTTTTTTCCCACTCAGTGGGTAACAGTGAGAGACTCCATTAAGAGACTGGGCCATCCTAAAAAAAGGCTGATCATCTATAGGGGCAGTAAGGGAGTGTGTGGGAGGCAGCTTGAAACCGCTCAGGGATTTGCGGTGTTAGAACAAGCGTCAGGAAATGTGTTAAGGTTAAGAAGACCAGCAAGAGAGGCAGGGGGGCACCACCAGGTTCTTGCATCCCACCACCTTCTGATTCCCAGCGCTCCCAGGCATGGAGGTAACACACCTGGAGATACCACTGCAACATCTGGCAAGGGCATGCCAAATGTTTCAATGAACCTCAATTCTGATCCTCTTTTTCACAAAGAGCATATCCTAAACTATTTCTTATCACTGTATTTCTTATCACTGTGTTTGCTGTCTAAGCAAAGTCTCGTCTGTTTATTTGCTTGCCAAGCCAGCATGACAAGCTAGGAAATAATAAATTGCTCGATAACCAAAACAAGTCACTTCTGGCAAAAAGTGAAGGCTGCAGAAGCACTGATCCAAATGGATAATGACTGAAACACTGATTATATTTTTAAGAGTTTTTCTCCCCATTTTCACGTGTATACATAACTGCATATATAAATAAAACATGAGAATGCCATCTTGGCTGTTCATACCAGCGTCTACCAAGGATCTCCACCAGCTCCAACTGTTCAGGTAAGCCCTGCTGGTTTCCTTCTTACAGTCACAACCTGCTTGTCTCTCAGATTACAGAGCCTAAACCATCCTCTTCCCAGGATCTGTAAGATGCTTTTGGGACCTGCAGGAACAGCACTGTACTGTCTCTCTTCTCCCAGCCCCTCCCTGCCTGCCTCTGCTTTCATTTTCAAGACAAGGCAAGAGGTCATTGCCCTTGGCTACCCAACATTTGATGGTTGAAGTGCACCTCAAGGCCTGGGGTGCTCCCAGGAGGGAACGAGAGAGGGAATGCCACAGGAGGGATGGGAACACAAGCCTCCACCACCGGCAGCATCAGCACTGGCTGTTCAAATGTGGAACACGCTGCTCACGCAGCTGGTGGTCATGGTGCAGACACTCTCTGTGAACAAAAAAACGGAATTTATGCCTGGCAAATGAGGGTAGGTCAAGGGCTTCCAAACCACCCAAGACCTGGAGCCATCACGCTGGAGAATGAACTGTGCCAGCCCTGCAGCTGGAAGCTCTCCACTGTCAAGGGGCAGAAGGTGGCTGGGCCTGGGCAGGGCCAGGGCCGTGTTCCACTGGGCCATGGGACACATGATTAAGCTGATTGTTGGCCCCAACACGCTCTGCACCCAGGGAGAGGGCGGGGGAAGGAGAGCCGGGCACTAATCCTCTCCATCTGCTCTGAAGCAGCTAATTGGATTGGGAGTGCAGAAGACAAGGCCCCCGGACACTGGCCAGGCCAGGCATAGGCACTCTGAAACTCCCGTTCCCCTAAACAGAGCTGCTCCGGCACAGAGGGTCCCACTCTGCCCAACACCTCTGTCCAGACCCCTCCTAAGGCTGCACTCAGCCAGGGCACCCCTGATGAGCACCTCTCTGCTGGAAAGGTCAAACTAAATACTGAAAAAACGACACTCATGAATCCCACCCCTAGAAGTAACATTTCACCTTTAACAAAACACTACAAACAGCAGAAAAAGAGATTAAAAATTAGCTTTCTTTACCAAAAGCCAGTGGAACACTGCCACTGTCAGGTTTTATTTAGGTGCAAATGTCAAAAGCTCGACTGCCAGTTGCCATCTATAAACCTTACTAATATCAGTTCTACATCTGCAACAGTTATTCTACATCACGGGCTTAATGATGTTGGTCTTCTGCTTTTCAAGGATTCAGCTCAGCACCTACTTTGCTTTTAAAATAACAGGCTATTCAGTTGTGCAGCATTTTCATTAAACTAGGCTGTGGTGTGATGCTATGGAATGACAAGAAGAAGAAATATAAAAAATGTTTAATACAATAATGATCAGAAACCTTTAAAAATTTTTTTTCCCTCTGTGAACACGAAGTTTGTAGCTATGGAAACTACATATGAGAAAGCTAAAAAAAAATGTCAGCAAATATAGTCAGAGAATGATCTGGATTTATGAAAGTCCTAACAATGCTAGAGAACTAGAGGCACAGGGTGAAAGAAAAGTGTAAATTGAAGATGACAACACTTGAGCATCTGACAACACGTTCTCCTCTGACAGGCCAAATTCATTTTCATTGCCACGGCACTGAAGTCAATGAATTGCAACTGGAATGAGTTTGACACTTTATATAGCTTTTGATAAAACCATTATAAAAAGCGTATTTCAGCCTTTAAAAAAGTATTTTAAAAGCATATTCTCTGCAATCAGTGAATTTTATGTGCATATTGGCCAAGATAGTCAGTGTTATATCCAGGTAGCACATCTCTCACACATTCTGTTCTTCAGCCACTCACCCAACTAAGGTGGGCAGTTCTGGTGACTTCAATTTTATCTCAATCTGTATTTTTGCGTGGAAGTTATGATCCCAGTTAAAATGATTACTCCATGGTTTTGTCAGCGAACACAGTGCTCACTTACTCTACCTGGAGTAACGCACTAGCTGGGAATGGCTCCAAGGACATGCTATGGTCTGTCAGGTCAATGCGCAAATTAAATCAGATTTATTCAGTACACGGAGCTTCCTTTGGTGCTGTTTCAGTCTGGATTGTTAATTGAGCTGCCTTACATGTACACATTGTGATTACATGCTGCAGTCTGTAATCAGAAAACACAGGGAAGAAAACCTGAAGTTGATTTCTGAACATCCGCTATATTGGGCAAAGCATAAACCAACATCAGCAAATGCTGAGGAAATTTATATTGTGTATGAAATACCTTGCTAAACTCTGCCCAGAGAAAGCTATGGCAATTTAGCTTAAATTAATTAGCTTAAAAGAATGGGCAAATGTTGCCCTTTTAGCCATCCTTGTTAGGCTCTTTTAACCACCCTTGAACAACCATCCAGACTCTTACTCCTGACTATGCCCTTTCCTCTTTGGGGGTTGCCCATATGAAGAGTCTCAGCCTGCAACTGATGTGTGGTTAACGCAGTTTTTATCTGTCCCAGGGTGGAAAATACCAATAAAAGGCATCACAATGAAGTGTTAAAGAGTATAAGCAGAGCTGAGCTAATCACAGTGAAAGGCATTTCTAGCTGGGCTCTAAGCTGATAAAAGAGAGGATGAATCCCCTTCACACTGGAGAGAATGACTTGTCCAAGGAGGGCAGTTGCCCTCGGCCTGGTTTTCCCAGCTCAGGAGGTCAGGCTTTCAACCAAATTTTACAGCCAAGTAATTTTGCTCCTCCTTCCTGATGATACCTACTCAACTTCTATGGGGCAGCCCTGCTCCTCATCCCCATGGGAAGCAATCTTGCCCTCTGTGATCACTTGCTTTCACATCTTCATGTGTAAACTAGAGCTTGAAAAACCATCCAAGACACATATTTGCAATGAATCACCATTCCTTAAGTACAGCATCAGACACAGAAATCTGGATCAGCCCCTGTTTGGGAGAAGTCCAGGCTAGCTACAAGAAAAACACAAGACTTCTTATCTGCCAACTGCTTTAAAACTAAAACATTGGATTAAATAAATATAAATTAAGTCATGTAATAAAAATACTAGCAAACATAATAAACTGAAGATGCAACATTTTGGAGGCGGAGCTCCAGCAATCTGATCAGCGACCGTGAGACACAGTTTGCCCTCATCAGCTTTGCTGACCTGGACTATTTATTTCCCTGCCTTCCCTCCCACCTCAGCACGGACAGCTCTGGCAGCAGCCACCCGCTGACATGTGCTTGTCACTCAGACCTTGCAGGCCTTTTTCCTGCTCACCACTGAGATGACTTTGTGTGTTCACTACTGGTGATGCAGGAGCAGCCAGCTCCCAGGACGTTTCTCCCTGAGGAAACCATTCCTGACAGCTTCACAGACAAGGTCTCAATGACGCAGAGAGCGGCGGCTTTGCCAGAGATGTGGCTGGGGAGTTCCTGGGATGGGAAGCCGGATCATCTCCGGAGACGTCACTCCAACACCACAGCAACGGGTTTAGGGTGCTCATTCACCACCTTCTGCTCATACAACTCTGCAATCCGCAGGAAGGACAATTTATCTACTTTCTTACTAATTATTTTATGAAATGCAAAGCGGTTGCAGCAATAAATCTCGTTGCTGATTTTCCCTTAGCTGACCATGCCAAAGCAAGAGGCCCATAAGCATCCATCGTGTTCCTGTATCCCTGCCCAGGATCCTGCCTCTACCATCAGAAACACCAGGCAGGAGAAGACACCCTCCTGCAAGCCCTCTGCCCAAACTTCAAAGTGAACAGCAGCTCTGCAGAATGCACGAGTGTCAAAGCTCAACACAAAATAACAAATTGGATATATAGGAACAAAGATTACAACATGCATTTCAACAAGACTTAAAAC
>VZRE01009646.1:135246-200674 GCA_013396775.1 Cephalopterus ornatus
ATTTTAAGGCCTTATCCATACAATAAGCTTCAAAACATGACTGGACTGTAATGGCCACTTTATAATCCTCTGCTGCCTGAGAAGACATTAACCTACACCGACAGAAAATATTTGCAGCCATTTAGAGACAGAGTTTAATACTGAACTTGCTTTCACCTTGTGACTGAAGTATCCACAGCCAAAGCTACAGCCAGGAGAAGGCTCATCACTCCTAAAAACACATCCAGTCTCTTCCTGCTGGCAAATGCGATTTTCCTGGATTTAGCCAAGTTTCTGCCATCCACTCAATGCTTTAAAACACCTTAACATATTTGCAACCTCAGCTTATCCCCTCATGGGTAAATGTGAACACTCTTCCTCAACACAGCTCAAACATCTACAAACTGCCACACTTTCCATTTTTAATCCGTATCCTTCCACATGCCGTGTGTCTTACCTTGGCTTCTACTTTTAAAATACAGTTTAACAGGAAGAAAACCTCTCAGGCTATTTGGAAAATAAAAAAGAAGACAATTTTACAGGTCCTACTCCAGCTAAACCTTTCAGGGCCTTCAATGAGAAGATAATCTTTCTGTGATTATGGCCAAACCCTCTCGTTGCTTGGCAACACATAATTAAGGAATATGTTTTCAGATCCGCTTTGCAAGCTGGCCATTATCAGATGAAATTACTGGAGCAACAAATGTCATCCTCATGCAAATGAGCTGGTAGTGGGCAAAAAAAAAAAAGAGAGAGTTGTGTAGCAAGAAAGAGCTCAACAGCACAGAAACGCTGCTGGCTTCGTCTTGCTGCTAGTCGCTAATTCTAGTAAAGGGAAGGGATGATTTGAGATTTTTAGAGAATAGGGTTTACAGTTCATATACAAGACACAGGGAAGGAGGGATCTGTTTCTTGTGGTGGAGGAGATTGCTCCCAAGCCCTGTGCTGTGGAGGTCCTTCACCCCAGAGCTTTCACTGCATCGGTATCGACCCCTCAATCAGACGCACCGCAAATAAATGAACATATTTGTGTTCCCCACATTATGCCAGTATGCCTTTTTTTCTGCATGTATTTAAAAATACTGCCTGCATGTACTGCTTTCCCATCTGATCCATGTCAACACAGAACATGTTGCCTAATATTGAAGCATTTTTTAGAAATCAATACATTACACCCGCTACATAAAGGACGCATCAGCGTGAAAGAACCGGCATCTACTTCCTAACTGTGTAAGTATGGTGCGGCAGGGAAAGGGGTGCGCCAAGTGTCTGCATTTTGACAACTTTATCATTTCCACTCACAAAATCATTCTTTATTTAGATTCCTGTGGAATGGCATCACCCGTTTGGCACCGTCTCGATGCCTATAAATGGTATCCTCTTATTAAAGCTTTGTGTGTGTGTGTGCTGGTACGGCACATTGTTCGGGGCTTGTTTGCATGGGGGTTCAGCTGGGCTGCACAGGGAGAAAATTCCCTGCTCACGGAGTCACTACCAGGAAAAACGTTTCAAGGGGTTTCTTTCCACCTTTTTTCACACAAGTCAAGCCACAAATGAATGGATTTGCTGAATTTCCTTATACTTAGCAGGGTGGTTTTGGGGGTTAGTTTCTGTCAGGCTCTGAGTGTTATCATCAATGTACATCTCTGGAGGAGCAGAGCCTGCTCAGATTATCCAGCTTTTCATCTGAGCAGCCAAGGGCCTGAGCGCTTCTACAAGGGGAAGGGAGCCACCATTCATTTTTATTGTTCCAGTGCTTAACGACAGGCTTTTAGTTTTAAGCACAGCCCTATTACTTTAACAGCTCTATCGCTTCACTTACAGGCATCTCGAGAAGGAAATCAAGGGGTTTATTTTGTATGCCTGATAAAACAGCAAATTAATAATAAGAAGAAAAGCCTTAGGTAATGGCCAAAGGTAAGTCGATTCTCAAATAACACCATTAGCTATCTGATGAATTTAGTCAAAACAATGCCAACCATTTCCTCGGAGGAACACATTTGCGCCTGATAACAGCAGTAAAAAGTCAATCTGCAGCAAACCCTCTAGTCCTAATTGCTCAGCCAGCACACTATCTAATCTCCTGTTCTCTACAAACAACAGGAACGGCAAGATTAACCCTGGAAGCATTATCTGAGATACCGCTCAGGTTTAACTGAAGTTGGTTAAACAAATAAAATATTTGGAATCTAACCACAGAGTGAGAACTAGCATCTTGAGCTCCGCATGGCCAGCACAGCCCTGCACAGAAATCCCCTATGCCTCCTTCTCTAAGTACGAAAGGGTGTAGTATTTACCAAGATATGTGACTGTGGGGTTTTTGAGGGATAAATTAAGCAACAACAAGGTGGTTCTAAACTACTACAGGGACTAAGACCCTTCATTAATTACTTGGTTCAGGCGATGCCATGGTGGAGACGATGACGGGGGGCCCTGTGCGCCTGCTGAGCTTCGGATACGGGGAGACCTGGGCAGGAAAGGTGGGTCCGGTGGGTGCCAGGCTGCCATCCCCTGGTGCTCCCGGCCGGCGGAGGAGCTGGGGGCTGCTGTGAGGGCTGGGTGCCGGTGATGCCGCTGCCACCGTCCGCTCCCTCTTCATCAGCTCCATGGGCACGGTGTAGGTGGTGGGATACGCCGTTTTGGGGCTGGGGTGCGGGTTGGCCGTGGTCATGGCCATGCCAACTGGAGCAGAGTAGGCAGAGGCCGGACGTGTGCTGCAAGGCAGGGGCGTGTTGTATCCCGAACCAGGGAGGAAGTGCGGCCCCGGAGGAGCCCCCGCAGGGGCCGGGTAGGTGGTGGTCTCCAGCAGGTGCTGGGTCGGGGCGCTGGATGGTCGGCGGTGCATCTCGACCCCTCTCGGGGAGAGTGGCTGCAGGGGGGGTGGGTGCTGTGAGGCAGCAGGGCCATCCGTGGTGGGCCCCGCCATGAGGGGCGTTCCATAGTCCCCGGGGAGCTCGCTGCGGTGGCTGAAGCTGTTGGAGCGGGTCCTGGGGCGCAGCGTCCCAGCCCTCCGCTCCTGCCTCTGCAGCTGCATCTCTGCCTTGTAGTTGTGGGCGATGCGGGACAGCACGCGGGCCTGGCCCAGGTTCGGCGCCACCGACTTGATGTCGTTCTCCTCCATCATGGCCAGCAGGTTCGGGGAGTCGAAGCCCTGCTGCAGCAGGGCGGCGAAGGTGCTCTCCGAGACGCCCTCCGCCCGCAGCAGCGCCACAAACTCGGGGTCAAAGCTCCTCTTGCCCTCTGGCCCAGGGAAGGCGGGGGGCACCGGTGGGTGGGAAGGCATCGCCACTGCCGCCTCGAAGCCATCGTAGGGACCTTTGGTGCTGGCGCTCTCTCTGCCTGGCCCGTAGCTGCTGCCAGTGGTGCTGGTGGGATCCACCACCAGGCAGGTGGGGGCAGCTTGCCTGGCCCCCGGTGCCTCGGAGGGCCGCTCTGCACCATCAGTGTAGCCCGGCCTGCTGGGAAAGGCGGGCGGCTCTGCCGCATAGCGTGGGCCGGGGGGCTCTGCGCCGTACCACGCCGGGGACACGTCTCTGCCACGCATCCGCTGCCCGTCCAGGGCCAGCTTGGGGTCCCTGTAGAGGCGGGTGGTGTCCGGTGGGGCCGGCGGGCGCCCCAGGGTCTGGTCCCAGGACAACCTGCTGCCGGGCGCCCCGTAGCTCGCCAGTGGCCTGCCTGCCACGTGGTCACGGTAGCACCGGGGGTCCTTGGGTGACCTCGCCGACAGGGACGGGTCGCTGTAGTAATCCTGGGGCGGCAGAGAGCCTCGGCCCGCCATGGGCGCCGGCCGGTCGCAGTAGGTGAAGTCGGGCACAGAGCCTTTCCTCAGTGGCCCCGGGGCGAAGGCGGCATCCTGGTACGGGGACGCCTCCTGCTTCAGCTCCGCGCCGCCCTGCAAGATGATCTCGTTGGCCCGGGGTGGCTCGTACCATCCGCCCTCACCGCCATAGGTCAGGGAGCTCCTCCGGCCCAGCGGCCTTTGGTACTCGAAGGCGTTCTCATTCTCCCAGTTCCCCTCATACCAGCCAGCAGCGTCCCAGCTCTGCGAGCGGCCGATGTTGGGGTGCTTGCTGGGGATGGGCATCGTCACGAGGACGCTCGCTGCTGGTGACACGGAGAAGAGGAGGTGCCTTCCTTCCCAGTGCTTCTCCGGCACGCATCAACACCAGACTGTGCTCTGCCTGAGCCCTCCCGGGACTTCAGAAAACACCGGCGGGCGGGTTTGCCTTTCAGAGTGCTGCCTGAATTATTAATCCCTGGTAACCTTAGGAGGCAGAGCATGCGGCTGGGCCCCTTCCCGTGCGGTGCAGCCACGGAGAAGAGCGGCCGTGCTTAGCCCAGATGCTTTATCCTCTGCCGCTGGGGACGGCGTGCACATGGACAACTGGCCGAGCAGTGTGTGGGGATTAGGAGCTAAATAAAACCTCTAAAGCCCTCGCTCCATGTGACATCATTTTAGCCCGATGAAATCTCACGCACTGACCCAGCCAGCAACCTCAATGCAATTTTTCCCCAGGGAATGATTTTTTTTTTTTTTTTTTAACTGTTGGGTTTTTTAACACGTGTTTCATGTATTTCAGTTGTCTCCTTCCCAACATGCTCAGGGAGTCTACACCAGCTCCCACCAGGAATCAGCAGCGGGATAACGGAACATGCCCATTTCCGCTCGTCCCCCCACACACACATGTAAAAATAAAAAAGAAAGCTTCAGTGTCAGCTCAATCTTAATCCAGCCTGATGAAATGCTAATCCACTGCACACAGCTAAGGACAAATTAAATGGGAGCCAGCAGACAGGCCTAAAAAAAGGCCAATGCAAGATATTCAAGACTACAAGAGCAGTTAGAAATTAGTTAGGTGTCTGTTTAGCACTTTATGAATATTGTAATTTGCATTGGAAATTACGTTTTTTTGTTGTAGTTTCAAATTAGCCACGCTAACCAGGCTCCAAAAGAATTCTTTATATTATTACCATAATACGCAAATCCCTTCATCATCCCAGGACAGAAAATTGTGGAGGTGTAATCTGGAATGTATAATTTTAAGACCCTAGCACAGGTCATGGAAAAGGAGGAGAGGATCAAAGGATCTAAAGCCCAGTTTTACAAAGCAAAAAGGAATAGTAGACTTTTGTCTTTTATCTCTAGCTTCCTTTGGAAAAACTACATGTTTATGAGATGGGAAAACACTCTGAAACATCAGACAAAACTCAATTTATATTGAGCAGTATTTCAACATTCATATGGATTAAGTCTTTTTACACTTAAGAGTGGGCAAAAGGATTTAGATGGAATCACACCAGAGAAAATTGTTATTTGGGAATGTAATAAAAATTTTCATATAGAGTCATTGTTTTCAGAGGAGATAATAAAATGGCTCCCCAAAACACGCAGTCTAAATTATGACATGCTGCTCATGCTCAAGTATTCCTTTTCAAAGAAGAATAGGTCAACTGTTCCTTATTTTGCTGACCACTGCTAGGGAGGCAACATTTTTCCTTGTTTAATTAAAAAATTCAGATGGAAATGATTATGCCTTTCTCTGCTACCATCAAAAAAATGTCTTCACCTCCAACATACGCATTCTAGGAAGAGCCCAGTAAAGGAGAAACAGTCACCTTCCCTGGTCTGTTTGCAAGACAGCTTGAGCATTTTTCCCGGCTAATCCACAATAAATGTTTAGTGCACAAGCCATCACATGATGGACTATTGTGCTATTATGATAGCTAAATCACTAATACAGTCTAATGCTTCTACTTGCCTATCATACTAATACCTCTGGGCTATATTTCTGACCCAAATACTGACAGGATCTTTGAGTAATCCCTAAATTTCTTTATTGCAGTAAATATTACAAATCCTCTTCAAACATTCTCTCCTCCAATTCCATCCTCAAGAACCACAGTCGTGAAAATTATGTTGGATATTACACAGACATGCAAAACATGGGCCCCAAAAGATTATTTATGCCATTCTCAAAGAATATCTGATTGGCATTATATTGAATTAACTAACAAACTTCAGGCACATTGGAAAATTTCTTCTTTTGTGAGAGTCAAGATGAGAAGACACATTTGCGGCTTACAAATAAAGCAGAGAACATTTTAACCAACAAAAAACCATTTTATTACAACAACATTTTGCTAAAGAATAAAATGTATTCCCAACAGGATACAGTGAGATCTGTGCCATTTGTTTCTTCTGAAGCAGCAGTATAAAGCTACCAAAAATGTATATGACAAAATAATAAAATCCTGGTCTAAAGATCAAGGGCCTCTTCCACCACTGAAATCACTAATGAACACAGTCACTATGTTAAGCCCTGGTTGACAATGGAAAAAACCATGCCACTGAGAAATGACATTTCAAAAATGCTGATTTTAAACAACTGCAAGGGAAGTCAGAAGGGAGCCTGGAGAATTCACTACCTCTGAAAAAACCAAAAGGGTTGCATGGCAGGCACACAATAGAAACCTCCCCCAAAGCAGCAGATCTGCAACTGGTGGCTGTGCCCTGCCCAGTGCGCACATGGGGGACAGCAGGACCCGGAGACCCACATCCAAACCCCATCCCCAAGCACAGGAGCACATCTGGGCTCCGAAATCCACCCTTGTACCAGCCCATCCTTGCACCAGCCCACCCTTGCACAGGGCAACCTTGGGCAGAAGATGTGTTCTTCTCCCATCTGCTTCTCAGAAGACAGGAAACTCTAACTCCAGACCTGCTGCTGGAACAGTCCTGAATATGGATGGTTTATCCCATACACGGTGACCTCAGTGGAAAAAAACAACTATTCCTGCGCTCCAAGACCAGCAGAGGCAAACACCCGCAGCACCAGGGCCTGCAGGATTTGTGCATTTCCCTGCAGCCACGGAGCAGACGTCCCTTCTTGGAGGGCTCCGCGGGCCCCAACTCTTGCTGCCCAAGAGCCGCCACCAACCCCACAGCCAGTGGGGAAGACCCACCCAGAAGGCGTGGAGCTGGGCAGCCTCCCGAGCCACCATGGCAGCAAAGGAAATGCTACGCCCCCACTGAACCAATAAATGTAAAAGAAATTATCAGAATGAAATATTTACGATGGGCAGGAATGGTCTTTGGTCTTTTTTTTGGGGCAGTCTTAAAAGCAGCACCCAGACAAACTAAAGCAGTGCGAGTAGCAGGTCGAGGGAGGTGATTCTGCCCCTTTGCTCTGCTCAGATGAGACCCCTCCTGCAGTGCTGCATCCAGCCCTGGGGACATAAACATGAGAGGGACATGGACCTGCTGGAACAAGTCCAGAGGAGGTCACGAAGATGATTAGAGGGATGGAGCACCTCTCGCATAGGGAAGGCTGAAAGAATTGGGATTGTACACCCTGGCAAAGAGAAGCTCCAAGGTGATCTTTATCACAGCCGTTCAGCCCCTGAAGGGAGTCTACAAGAGGGACGGAGAGCTGGAGAGGGACTTTGGACAAGGGTCTGGAGGGACAGGACAAGGAGGAATGGCTTCACACTGACAGAGAGCAGGGTCAGATGGAATACTGGGAAGAAATTCCTCCCTGTGAGGGTGGAGAGGCCCTGGCACAGGTTGCCCAGAGAAGCTGTGGCTGCCCCATCCCTGCAAGTGTCCAAGGCCAGGTTGGATGCGGCCTGGAGCAACCTGGGATAGTGGAAAGTGTCCCTGCCCATGGCAGGGGGTGGAATGAGATGGTCTTTAAGGTTCCTTCCAACCAAACTCTATAACTCTATGATTCAATGAATCTCCTGCGGCTCTGTACCTGTTTCTGGGTCTGGATTTAGCAGTGGCCAAGAGAGGGTGTAGAGGCACCAGGGCACAACCTGACATAACTGATCAGTGCTTCTTGGGAGTGGAGGAGGCACTGGCACCCACATCCCCAACATGGGGGGGAGACAAGGACTGTGGAACAGGCAGAAAATTTATTTTCCCTTTATCTTTTAATTCTAGAGTTATTTGGGGAAAAAAAAAGAAAAAAAAACACCAAAAAGAAAAAAAAAAAGCTGATCAAGAGATTAAATGCTCTGGTATTTCAGATCACGTGAAAATACAGAGTTTTGACTTAATACCCTGATTTTCAGTTTAGCACTGACCTAAGACATGGTAAATTTGGCTATGATACAGTGACCACAGAAGTCTGCTCTGCAGAAAAGGTGACAACACAGTAAAGAAAGGTGGGCCCATCGTTTAGACACTGAACTCAAAGCCAACGGCATGAAATCTGACTGTATAATCCACTCTTGGCGGATGCGAAACAAGCAGTGCTGCAAAGTGCCATTCTCTTCCCACAAGGAGAGTCTATTCACACACAAAACCCATGGTAAGAAATCAGGATGGTAAATCTGCAACACAACTGCGTAAACAACATTTTTTTGGTGTCTGTAGCACTGAGTCAGGAGATGTTGGATGCAAAATTTCATTCATGCTGATATAAAACATTTCATTACCTATTCAGAAAGCAAGCTGCTGGAAAAATTACTCTGTGCAACAAAATAGTACAGATAAATACTCTTCAATTATAAATTTAAATCTTGTTTCTATTGGAAGAAACTATTTTTAATGTAGTAAAATGTTGATGTTTTCTCCCAAATTATTTTTTTTCTGGGAGAGAGTAGAACAGAAAGAATGTGCCAAGCGTAATTTCTGGCAAAAACTGTAACGTGCATCAGCATGGGAAAGGCTATTTCTCTTTCAAAGGCAAACGAATCCTGCCCCTAGTAGTGAAAAATCCTCTAGAGAACAAATACATCTCATGCTGATGGACAGAGCAGGTATCAGGACACCCAGCCTTTATACCTTGCTGTGCCACTGTCAGAGAGTAAATTGCTTAATTCCTTACTCTCCGATTCCCCTTCCATCAAGAGGGATATAATAATATACACCTATCACAGTTGTGTGGTGTTCAGATTAATCAGTGTTTGTCACGTGTTTTCAGGTGACAAGGCACAAAGCTACCAGGAGGATAAATGCTCCTGCCCTCACTGCCTGGGCTTTCAAGGACCACGTGTGATTGTGCCTAATGACCCCCAAAGCTTGGGAAGCCTTTCCTAAACATCCTCCTCCCACGTTCAGCTTGCAGGATGCCAGGGAAGCAGAAAAGAGCTGCTGGTGCTAGACTATACTGTGGTATTCCACGGATGCTATGGAGAAGAAAAAGAATAGGATGCAGTGCGAGTAAATGCCCACAACATGTGCATGTATACAAATATAAAAAAAAAAAATAAAAATTGAAGAATTGAGAGAGGAAAAGAAGGAAGAAAATGTTCCAAATTCTTGGAAACTACTGCATTTGCTAAAATTTGGCTCCGCAAAAATCTTTCTCACAGTAGCAATACACATTCTGCCTAGATGGACTTTTTAACAGTCTCCTGAAATTAGGGGAGCACAAAATTAGCAGGATTGTGCTGGAATCATTTTCAATAATCAAAGGAGCAGCACAGCATCTGAAAGCACTCAACGCTTGAAGCCATGCCACATGCTTTTACCAATTTCCAAACCAAAGGCAAAGATGCTTTGTAACTTCAACAAAACGCTCCCAAATACCAACTTGGTGCATTACAACAAAACACTCTTAAGATCAGCCAGTTATTAATCAATCATTGCCTCATGGAACTCTGCATTTTGATGACTTTAAAGCAAAAAAACAAAAGCTTATGGCCGTTTGTAACCCAAGCCCCCAGCGCTGGCACAGAAATGTGCCACGACCATTGGCGTGACAGGCTCCAGGAATGCGCAAGCTGCCTCAAAATGTTCCACACACACTGGGATCAGAAACTGGGTTCAGTTGCCATTCTCACTGGTTACATGCAAGTGGACACATGCAAGTGGACCCATGCAAAATAAAAGGTCAATATCATCATCATCATCATGGCTAGGCTTCGCGAACGAAGATTTGTGAAGGACTCTACCCACGCTTGCTACAAGCGCGCTGATGACTAAAAAGGCCAATGCGAGATAGACACGTCCGGTTGCAAAAGGCACAGCAGAATGGCTCCCCAGGTGGTACTGAAAGGACACGGTTCTTTCTGCGTTGCCTTTTCTCCTCAAGAGTGATCCTGCGTGTATTTTCAAAAGATATTGCAGCATTGTGAATAGTGTGTCTCCAGGCCTCCCGACTGGAGGCCAGAGCAGACCAGTGATGGTGATCGATATGGCCAAGGCTGAGATGTTGTTTCAGGGAGTCCTTATATCTCTTCTTCGGGGCTCCTCTCTTGCGGCAGCCAGTGGCAAGTTCACCATAGAGCACAATCTTAGGGAGGCGGTAGTCCTTCATCCTGGCGATGTGCCCTGCCCAACGCAGCTGCATTCGCAGTAACATGGCCTCAATACTCGTAACTCCTGCCTGTTCAAGAACAGACGTACTGGTCGCATAATGTACAAAAGGTCAATATGGTACCCAAACAAATGTGGTGGTATGGCAAAGGAGTTTGCCTCCCATGCCAAAACAAGCAGACATTTCCCCTCCAAACTGGTGACACAGTATTGAGGTGCCCTTCTGAGTCACGTCCCAAGAATCCCCTGAAATCCCACAAGCCAATATGAGGAGAGAGGATGCGAAGCTGTGGGGCTGATCACTTGCCTCTCCACTGCATTTCTGTGCCTCTCTCTGCTTGGAAGGGGACTGAGGTAGGAGACGTGCTGTGCTGCTTCCCACCCTCGTGGAAGCCCACGTCTCACATCACTTCCACACTCCAACAATTCTCAGTCTGGAGCCATTTCATCCACCTTTCACTGAAGGGAGCCCTACCCCAATTTCCCCCATGACCCGAGGAGTCAGGAGAGAGTTAGGCTGGATGTCAGGAACAGGTTCTTCCCCCAGAGGGTGGTTGGGCACTGAACAGGCTCTGCAGGGCAGTGGGCACAGCACCAAGGCTGCCAGAGCTCAAGGAGTGTTTGGACAACAATTTCAGGGACAGGGTGGGATTGTTAGGATTGTGCAGGGCCAGGAGTTGGACTCAGCAATTCTTGTGGGACCTTCCCAACTCCGGATATTCTATGGTTCTTTGAATTACCTGCTCCTTACTTCAGAATAAGATATGTGCAAGAAGCACCTCAACGAGCATGTGGTAGTAACTTATCACCTCCTGTTATCCTGCTCCTCTGGCAAAGCCCTGGAGGTTGCCCAGAGAAGTTGTGGCTGCCTCATCCCTGGAAATGTTCAAGGCCAGGTTGGACAGGGCTTGGAGCAACCTGGGATAGTGGCAAGTGTCCCTGCCCATGGCAGGGTGGTGGAACTGAATGAGCTTTAAGGTCCCTTCCAACACAAACCATTTGTCACCCAGGATGAAAACAAACAGCAGGTAACAAATGCAGGAAGGCAGCAATCATCTAAAACACACTTGCACCTAAAAACAAGAAGGCCAACTGTAAAACACACTTGGAGCCATTGGAATGAGCCCTACAAGCTCTTGAAACTATAGTCAGAAACAGTTTTGCCTTTAAGTTTGGGGAAACTCCAATAAAAGTTAGCAGAAACAGCACTGTCACATTCCTGCATCAACAAAGGGATAATAAAAATATCAGATGTATCCTTACACCACACGGCTAACACACTTCAAGGACTACAAAATACAAATCAATCTGGATGTTGCACGGCAGGCGAAAAGCAGCAGACAAGCTTCATTGGGCACATCCCTCAACCATTGGCAGAGATCTAATCTACGAATGCTCTTAAAAATAATCCTCTAGAAATCACATCAAGCACCTTGTCTCCAAAACTGGGTATTAGACTTTGAGGTCAAATCTCATCATTTTTAATAAGAATTCAGGATGAAGATTTAAACAGCATGTGTAATGAAAAGCATGGGAATTATATCTGTCCCAGAAAGCAGTCGAGAAATCCACTGTTAAACGAATATATATTGTAATTCTGAACTCTGCCATGCATACCTGGGCTTTGCATAAAAAATAATTAATTACTAGACTGTTACACAGGCCTGAGGAGATAAAGAGGGGTTCAGGGTGTCTCTCTGCCTTACTTCCCCTGGTGATGTCAGAGCCTGAAATACGTACTTCCCTTGCAGACCCAATGAAGATAAAACCCAAAACCAAACAAGAGGAAGTATTATTTTAGCTAAAAAAACACTGATGCCTTTTTTTTAAAAAAAAGACTGGTCTTTCGTATTATTGTATTGCAATGATCAAATCATCCAATGTGAGATATTTGTCCTACTGTGTTCCCTCAGCATCCATGGGGATGGTTAAGGGGGATGGCTGCTCCCCAGTGAGGATGACCCCTGTTATCATCAGCAGGCAGCAATACTCTTTTCTCCCAAAAAACATGTAAATCTATAACTATAGGCTCTTTTATGAACTGAAGCTGTTTATTACTAAGTTTTGAGGTGCTAGATGGCAGCAGAGAGTGTTATGTTTTAAGTAAAAATTAAAAAGGCAATCTGAAAAAAAAAAGGACAAAACAAATTAATAGTGTGAAGCTAACGGGCTACATAAAAGTGTCACTAAGAAATGATCAATGTCCTTTAAGAAATGCAAAACCAACTCAAAACTTGCTCTTTGAAGAAAACTCTCAGAAAAGCCATAATGAAAACCTTCACTGGTTTGGCACTTGGATCCATTACATCTGTTTGTGGAGACTAAAAATTATGAAAGAAAAGTTGTGTAATGTATTTCCCTGCAGCCTTATTTTAGTATAGCCAGATGTCCTTCTCCTGTCAAAATACTTACTAGTAAATATTGAGTAGAATCAGGATAAAATCTAAAGACTGGTCCAGATCCAAACTCCGCCAGTCCCTGAAAGAGTGTACCCTAGGAGTTAAATACAAGTCTTTTTTCTGGTATTTTGAAGGAAAATCCATCCTGTTCTCATCTGTGCCCAAGGACTGATCATTTCTCATCACATATTTGGAAGCAGCCAACTTCCACCCCCTGGATGCTGGAGGCAGCTTCTGCAGAGCTTCCACACTCCGGAGCAGGGCTGCCCCGAGGCTGCTGCTCCAGCAAGCCCTTCACGAGGCTCCTCATTGCATATTCTGGGAATATTATCCCTTTTCTGAGTAATCTTTAAATGCAGGGGTGGATTTAAAGTAAGGAGAAAAAAAAACCCCAGATACGATGACAACATGTTAATCCCTAAACCCGTTAATTTAAATGGGAAATGTGGTAAGGATGGAAATTAAGTTGATGGTATTGAAGTCATCAGCTGTAATTGTTTCTTAATTAATGACACGAAGTTATAAAGCGTGTTACATGGAACCTTGTCTGGGGGCTGGGGGAAATGGAAAAATACAAGGCAGAATTAAGAGACACATATTAAGTCACCATAAATGTGGGTTTAAACACGAGGAGAACACGACACGAGTATTTTTTCCTATTTTGGTGCATACAGCACTGAAGTCCTGGGAAAGGGAAGCTCTCCTTCTTGCAATAGCTTGAGCCTATCTATTACAAAAAGTTGCACACCAAATTAATGGAATTTTTGCCCGTAACCTTATCTAAATGTGTCTTACTCTTTCCCAGATGCCTGGGGGACTGTGTCAGGCTGGCTTCGTATCTGGCTCAAGTCCTACATCTTGTCATGCACATTTCCCCATGGAATGTCACAGGAGAAAGGCTGCATAGAAGTGAATGCACAAGAAAAACATCTACCCAGGACTGGAAGACTGTTGGAACAGCATATGTATCCACCTTGTGAGCACAACAGCACATCTGCAGGTCAGAGCTACAAAGTACCTGAGTCACAAAGCAGAAAAAAATCCACTTATAAATACAGCGAGTTCTTGATTCAGCACAGCAAAACAGTTGAAAATCGTGGAATAAGGTCAGTAAGTTTGAATAACGTGTGTAAACACACCAGGGTTGCCTGAACTTTCTTCACCCATAGGATTATGTCCAATTTTTTTTAAAAATATCTTAAAACTTTAACAAAACCTATTAATGACAAGTAATCCCCAATGTCTCTATCAGTGAAGGGGTAATTAAGAGCACTACTTTTCATTGGTTAAAAAAAGGTGTAATCCAGCTTTTGTATGAATTTGAAGTGGTTTTTGGAAACTAACATAAATGCCAAAGGACTTCATCTGGAATCTTGGGAAAAGCGAAAACATCAGGAACAGCCACAGAGATCTTCAGTTTGCATAAATCAGCACAGGGGCAACAGCAGAGGATCTGACAAGCCAACACTGCCTCTTCTCTAGGCAAAATGTGTTAAGCAACCCTTCCTTAAAAGCCTGATAGTTTCTGTGCTTTGAGGTGGAAACTTAAAAAAAAAAAAAAAAAAGTATAAAAAGCTTTATTGTGGAGGGGGAAATCCTTGTACTGTGTTTTATATTCATGGAACAAAGAAACCCAAATCCACTAGATAAAAAAAGGTCTATATTTATTCTAAATAAGTCACTTTTACTCAGGACAAGCAGTTTCTTCCGCGCTTGATATCATCTTTAACTCATTGTTTCTCATCAAATGCATAGTGGTGATAAGGATTTCCTGAGATAATAAGATTCTATTTCTAAGCAGTAAAAATAAGTGTTATCAGATGCTACTTGGTGTGCAAATTTGCAAGGATGGAAGAAAATTCCTCCACCCAAATATCAAATGTACTCATTTTGGCTACTGTTATGTTATACAAAGGAGGAAGAATTGCAGGCAGACACTTTCCAGAGTTGTAGTTTTAAAGTACATTTTCCCATCTGCTTCCAGAAGCAAGTTCCTCTACTCTTTAGCAGGAATAGACTGTGATTTTTGAATGAGAACCTATTCCACAGTCTGCTCTTAGTGGTGTGTGAGCCCAGACCTCAAGGACACACTATTCAAATACTGCTGAAAAGCCAAAACCATTACAAATCTTCAGGGGCACTTTTACTGAGGGTTGGCTTGGGGTTTTTTTAACGATATGAAAGTGCACCACAAGCAATAATTGACAGTGTGATTATTAAGTCCACCTCTATGGCCAAGAGACTGAATAAACACCAGGCAGAAAGCACCCCTGGTTTGTATTTACCACCATTACCACCATTACACAGTATATTTATTTAAATATTACTGGATATGGTTTGCAGTGACTTCCATCACAGGTGGAAACGTGGAATACAGGGATTCTGTCTGCTCTTGAAATTACTCAACCAGACTCTTGCAGCCATGGGCAGAGATAATTTTGTTGATGTTGAAACCATCTATTCCTACCCCAAACTCCCCCCTCTGTTTCACAGAATCACAGAATCATTTAGGTTGGGAAAGACCTGTGAGATCACTGAGTCCAATCTTTGACCAATCACCACCTTGTGAACCAGACCAGAGAACTGAGTGTGCTCCTCGGACACCTCCAGGGACGGGGACTCCACCATCTCCCTGGGCAGCCCCTTCCAATGCCTGACCACCCTTTCCATGAAGAAATTCTTCCTGATGTCCAACCTGAACCTCCCTTGGTGCAGCTTGAGCTTTGTCCTCTCCTTTCACAGACCCCTTCCCACCAAGGTTTGCAAGACAAACTATTGCATCAAGGACTCAGACTCATCCAAGAGGCTTCAGTAACCACGACCGGGTCCCCCACCCACTGAGAAAAAGGGTGTGTGGAGAGTCAAGGTCACACTCAGATACTTCACTGACTGGAAGGGAAACACATTAGGAATTCCTACAGGAAGTATGAATTACTGGTAACAGCAGAGAAGCCTCATCCTAAGAGGACACCAGGGTGCCACTGGGAATGTAAGTCAGCGAGTCAAAAAGCTGAGAGACACATGCATGAGGCACTGAAAAGTATTATGTGGCTGTGCTGGCATTTATTGGCCATCAAACATATCAAAGGACATGAAAGAAAACAAAGAATACGAATGGCTTGTTTGCCCCGGCAAACAGTTCTATTTTGGAAAGTACAGACAACTTTGGTGGCACAAACTGATGTGTAAGGACATGATTTCCCACTGGATAATGACAAATCCTGGAGCAAAAACTGTCAGAAAATGTCTGGGCTCGCTTGGCCTTGCAATTATTTTTTCACTTTGCTTCTTGCTCATCTCAAGGCTGCCACTTTTGGGGCGTGTGTTGAAAGCTTAACTGACTCATAAATGTTAGTGCAAACTATAACCTATAAACCCAGGCATTAAAATTCCATGGCACTGGTGTTGAAGACAGCAGTGGTACGGAGCAGAAGCAGCACTTGGGATCATCAGACAGAAATTCAGTGTGTTGGGAAAACCCGTGTTTTACACACAGACAACTCACTGTGTCCTGGATGTACCACCACTGCTGCCTTGTCCCTGTTAAGTTTCTACATTTCACGAGGAAATGACACACTGCCATAGCACCTTCTCCTCCGACCATTCCCGAAGACACAGCCAGCAGCTGCAGAAGGGCTGCTCCTCACTCCCTGTTCTAGCTCCTGGTACTGTTTAATATTTGTTTCACCATATTGACAGAAGCACAGGATACAGATCAGCTGAGCAAGCAGCAGGCTGGGCAGCAGAAGTGGTAACTTCCAGTTATTTCCTTGCATGGGAATGCCTTATGTGAGCACTGAATCTCACGGGGGTGATAGATGCAACAGGAGTGCCATCACAGTCTTCTGAGTTTGGGGTTTCTTGGGGGCACTGTCAGACACCTTGTTCTGTCACAGGTGGCACAGAAAACACTACATCTAATCTCTCTGTTGCTGTTTCCTAAATCAAAGGTAGGAGAGCTTTAACCCTGAGGGGTTTTGCTGCCGTTTTTTTCAAAGGCTGTGAAATTGCACCGAATTCAGGAACACTCCTGACACACAGCAACTTGGGGCTGTAAACGCAGTCTCTTTTTATCCCAACTAGAGCAGACGGGTCTGGCAGCTCCACATTGAGCAGGACTGTGGCTCGGCTTTGTTTCAAACACAGTAAAGCCAACATCCCTCCCTCTCCATCTCCCACTCCGACACAGCTCCACAATTTTTGCTGGAACTCTTTTCTTTCATTCACCCCGAGGTAAAAAACTCATCATGGAATGGAAAATTTCGGCTCATACAAATTTAAAAAAAAATGGGAACAGGATCCAAGCGAGGGGCTGCTGGACACATCTGACTCCACACAGCACCAGCGGCTCCACCTCTAAAGCATATTTTGACCCACTATGGAATAAGACACAATTCCACAAACAGGGATTATGTAAACCACTCTGTGTATATTATTTGCAAAAGCCCCAGCTATTCACTGGGTCCATCTTTCCACTCATATGGAACCAATTACAGAATAGGCACCCAAAGTCTCTGGGACAACCAGAAGAGAAAGAAACTGGTAAGCCAAGACCACTGTGAGCACACTCCAACTTCTCTTCATTCAGAGGGCATCACCAATACGCCTAATTGTTAACATACTACTCCAAATGTCTTTGCTGCAGTCTGTTGCCCTAAAATTCCTTTATCCCCTCAAGTCTGGACCTTTATCCCACCCATGTCCTTCTGTAGGTCAAAACTGTTATCTGGTGCAAAAAGCCCACCTCTTGAAAGCAGCCTGCTCAGAGCAAAAATGCTGCCATACAAAGATGTCATAATTATATATTAAAAAAACCCAGAGAAGCTGGTCAAGCTGAGTAATGCAATGAGACTGCACAGTTCCTCTCTTTGGAGGGCTCATAGACCTGCCTCTAAAGGCTGTGAACCAGCTTTTTAAACAATACCACCTCCTTGCATGGCTTGGATTATATTTCCACGTTTAACAGAGTAATACAAACACTGAAACTTCTTAATATACTCTTTTAATACCACGAGACAGTTTGTAAGGCATTTCCCTCAACACGTGCCTAGTTATGGTTTTAGTGAGCCCCTAGGAAGGAGAATCCCTCTGGCAGTTTGGGCAGTGATTACAACATGTAGCCCGAGGGTATTTCACCTCCAGACCTGCCACCATCCTGCCTCATGGAGTAAAGCCCACTTCTAGCAAACTCTGCAGGGTTTGTGTTTGGAATAGTAAAAGGGATTGTATATGAACCTTCAGGAAAAGAACAGGAATCCACCTGTGTAATACGAGACATTTAGCCTTTCATCAGGTGAATGCAGCTTTGTATCCCATTCACTTTTTAAAGGGAAAAGCTCCTTAAGTGCTTCCACAGAACAGGAAATCATTAGAAGCAACCTTTTTGGACCACACTGCCCTCAGCTTGATGGAACAGTAGATATTCTTCTCACTGCACACAATTCTGTTAGCAAAGACTCCTCTCCTGAGTCTGCTGAAGTAGTTCCAAAATTTCTCATTATCTTTCACTATTATTCCATATCCTTTCAAGACAAACCCAAGAGAAATGGTCATTTTTTTCCAAGTGTGCAGCTGGAATTGCCCCCCTTCAGTGCTTTTCTATGCTATAAGCCACGATCAGGAGCCTATAATAAAAAATAGCCATCAGAGAGGCCAGTATAGTATTCAGCTGTCCTCCAAGTCTAGTTATTTTGGCAAATCCTAAGCTTTTAGCATTTTTCAAGGTAATTTTTACAATGCTGCTCACACTCAGTCCTCATCTGTTGCTTCCAAATACAACAAAACAGCGTCTTGCAACGGTGACTCCCAACATTTCCATCAAATTACAAACCCAGTAGCAAACAACAAAGTATCCCTTAAAAAGTTGTCTTCTGCACATTTACAGATTAGAAAAGAATATCTTCCGACCAAGAAGGAAGAAAAAAAGCCCATATATCAGAGAAAAATAATCTAAACTTCAATCACATCTAAAGCTCCGTTAGCAGGTCTGTCGTACGATCCTTTTGAATTTCTTGTACACTCAGCAACTAGATCTGATGGTAAACATCAAACCAGGAAGGCAGCTTTTGAAAATCCAGGCTCAGCTGATAGAACTCTTTTAAGTCGAGTTCAAAGTAAGTTTTGAAGATGAGATAGTGTGCTACACCTGAGTGTTTATGACATTCAGTAGGAGAAATAGGCAGCTCCAGATAGCAGCGTACCCCGGATACTCCCTTCTAACTCATCTCCTCTGCTTTGTCTCCCCCCTCCCCCTTCCAGAATTAACAGAGCAAAATTAATAGAGATAAGTAATTTACGACAAGTTTAAAGAAGCAGCAATGGAGACTAAACAATATGTAACAGAAAAATCAAGGCAAACCCCACCTTGTCCTGCTGATCTGGGTTTCGCACTGACTCGAAACTCCGCAAAATCCCACAATGTTTTGCTCGAACAGACACAGCACAACTCCCCTGTGAGCTCTGTGCTTTCATCCACCAGCAAATCCTATTTCACCTCGTTGGCATTCAAGTAACACTGCAAATCGTTACCCTGCAGGCCACTATCCATCTCCTTAAGAGCAGATGAACACTGGAACTCCTGAAGAGACATAAGATATTCTTCCTAAAATAACACTCTGCTCTGCTTTTGTTGCTGATGGCAAAACTTGCACGAGCGCTGCAGAGTTATCGCAGTGTGCACCAAAAAGTCAGAGCTTGTTTGCCGTCACTTCGTTTCTGTCATAAGTAACTTACACTACGTGAGCTCCAATAGAAAACCTTTCCCAAAAACTTCTCCTGCTGGAAAACTGAAATAGAAAGTAAAAGTCACCTGCCCTGTGACACACCATCAATAAAGAATTACAGAAAACCTGCCTGATCACCACACACCAACGAAAGAGCAGTTGGTTCCAACAATATGCCCCAAATCATTAAAACAACAACTCTTAAATTTTCCATCTATTTCTTATAGGATGATAGTCGATATTACAGGAGATGGTCTACTTTCACACCCCTTGAGTGACACTTGCCTTGGACACTGCAACTGTCACCGCTCAGATTAGGAAGGGAAGGAAGAGTTATGGCACCAGTGTCTGTGTCCCAGCTTTTTCTCCAGCCAGAGGAGACCTCCAGAAAGTGTATTTAACAGAGCACAATGCTTTTCTAAATACAGTAGAAACTTAAGCTATGTTTCAAATTGGGACTGACCAGACAATTTCCGTAGAAATTAGGATAAGAGAAGAAGACCTGGCAATTAAACAAAAATCCTGTTCACAGGACTACACATGACTTCCAAGTGAGTAACCAGACAGTATGAATGTATTTTGAGAAGACAGGGGATCTAGTCCTCTTGGATCTCTTTATGTTTAAGTGCTTTAAAAAAAAACAAGGAGAAATCAGATATTCTACCCTAATCATCCCTCAACTTCCACAGGAAAATGAGAGCACACTCTTACCTTCACAAATTCTGTCCAGTCGTTGCCGCTTGACTTTGTGTTTATCCACAAGTGCCATTCTTGACGGTATTTTGTAAATTTCTGATTCAAAAAGCAAGGCAGTCCCCCAGGAACTTAGGAAAACTCACAGGAGTCGGCGTGCATTCCGCCACTGTGGGTCCTGCAGGGAAAGGAAAGGATTCATTAGGACTTGTGGGCTCCCCATCTCTGGAAGCGTCCAAGGCCAGGTTGGATGGGGCTTGGAGCAACCTGGTGTAGTGGAAGGTGTCCCTGCCCATGGCAGAGGGTTGGAGCGAGATGAGCTTTAAGGCCCCTTCCAACCCAAACCACTCCGTGATTTCCAGCACACCAGTGAGATCTGCCTGTGCCCAACAGCAGGGCAGGTTCTGAAAGGTCACCTGTGAGTTTAGTGCTTCCAGCCCCGGCGTCCCTCTGGTCACACATCTCACACCACAAATCAAACTTATGCCCTCTTTATCTTTCCTGCGATCAGAAAAACCAGCCTTGTACACAAGAACTGCCAAAGCACCACATGGGCTTCCCAGTTGTATTTCTGTCTTTAAAATCTATTCCTTGCAGATAAAAACCATTAAGTTATTCTGTAGGCTCATAGACGCTGAAAGATTTTTCGAGAGTATATAAAAAAGGGGAAGTAGCTTTTGCTCTGCCAGTACTTTTCACACAAAAAGCCTTGCCCTGTAAATGTCATCAATGGACCTTGAATTTGCAACAAGACCCTGATATATGTTCCAGCTGTCACCATAGCCTGTCTTTGCCCTCGTATTTGAAGGGCCAACATTAAACTTTGGGTGCCAGAGAGGTCATTTCTAGAGAACACATTTTTAAGTGCCAATGAGATAAAGCAATCCATAAAAGCCACGTGTGGCTGATTTACAAGGAAATGCTCTCCAGTGGGACAAGAACTGAAGGTTTTCTGCATTTTGGTGGCACAGAGGAGGACCCCAAATGCATCCTTTTCAGATCTGATGCTTTTTGCTCCTACAGAGAGCCAGAGCTTTGTTTAATCCCTGAATGCATCAACCTGAGCTCAGGCTGCAGCCCCTGAACATGCTGCTGTGGCACTTCTACCCAACAGCCTTTTTGTAAAACCCAGGTTTGAGCTTTTGATGCAAAGCCCAGGTATGAGTTTTTCAAAGTAAGATCCACAACAGCATTTTTGAATCAAGCCATAGAGGAGAAGACCTCATGCTGGCAACTGAATTCAAACAATTCAACACTACATCCACTAATACTTTATGCTACCACTGATTTAATATCCTCTTTTACATTTTAAGGTGAAGACAGATGACCTTGATAAAAGCTACTAACCTTTCCAGGGAAGGGACCCTGCTCAAGAAAGAGGCCTCTGCCTCTCACCAGCCATCCACCACCCACTGAAAGGCACCAAAAGAGAAGAATGAGCATAAATCCGGGATTTCTAGAAGCAAAGCAAAACGCCACCACATTTTCAGAGGCCTTGCAAGGAGGGGAGGAGGAGAGGAAGACAGGCATGAGCACAAGCACAGCAAGAAATCATCTGCTGAATGGTCATCTGTATCGCCTGCAAAGTCTCAACCTCTCTGCCTACGTAGTACTGAAAGGGTTAAAAAAAATGAAATAAATTCTGAAAAGCCAGCAGTAACCACAAACTTCAAACTGAACCACTCGTTCAAACTGACCCACAAACAGCTTCTCCCTGGTAGGTGAACGTTCACCCCGCACTATTTGCAAACAAAATTTTCAAGCAAACTAAAAAAAACGGCGGGTTCACAAAACACAGGACACGATAGAAGACACCAGGAAAATCCAGGCTGCAGCCCAAAAGTTGACCTTGGGCAGTATCTGTAACCTCGATTTTCACTTCCCCTTCTCTCCAACATTTCAGGTTCAGCAGGTCCAGTCAGGCATTTCTGCTTTGCATTTCATTCCTCTGCACCAGCACAGGGGTCTCCTAAAAGCACACCATTAACTTCCCAGAAAACACAGTTAAACCAACGCAACAGGCTGAGCCCGCGAGGGGTAAATGCTCTGACAAAGCCGCCGCACACTGAGATGACAACCTCATGGAGATTATTGTTATTATTATAAATGGTTATCAATTATGCATCACATTGATAGTCAATTTATAAAAGGAAAGGCCTCGTGTTGGTACAACTGAATTCCGACTAAGGGAAGATCGGCGATTTCCTGGTAGTTAATGGCCAATTTCCCAGCAGCGCCACTGCAGCTTAATCGCTGAGATTTATAGTAATAATTAATTGATTTTTTTTTTTAAACATAGGGATGCTAAAGAGCACGATTCCCACTCATATTAAAAATTAATGCAACATCCTAAAAGAAGCAGAAAACTTCCATTCCAGAGGCAGGAGCTTGGTACAGTCAAAATATTTCATACAACAAAAATTAAGCTGTTAGTGCAGCTAAAACCTGAGAAGCTAATGGCATTTCCACCATCAACATTTACAAGTACAGTCATGAATTTTTACCTCTATTACATCCCACTCCACTTCCAGAAAGAAATACCAGGTTATAAAAAAGTCATGCCAGTAGAGAAAAAGTTATCATTTTGTTCTGAAAACACTCAATTGGTCCATTATGTTGGGGCTGCAACTGTTTTACTCTTTATTTCTCCAAACAAAATCAATATGCAAAGTGTATTTAATTTTGACAGAGTGCATTTTATGACGGACAAATGCATCCATTAAAGGTTTTTTTTTTTTTTCCCCTGCCATCTCAATTCCCTGCATTACTCCCTAGAGGAAAACTTCCCACAAAAGAAACTAATAACAATCAGAGAAATTACTGGCCATATTAGAGTCCCACACAGCTTAATGTAATGGCCATGAATGAACTCCTTCCTAATGATGTTAACTGCTCCATCTTTGTCTGACAGGTGTCCATGACATCAACCCGCAATAAAAGCCCAACTCGGAAGACTTATTAAAAATGTTGCAGGAGCTGCCGAGCAGGATTTGGCAGGGATGGATAAAATGGAGAAAACCAGATGTGGGGGGCACAGAAACACAAGCAGATATTCTCCTGCCTCCTCGTGAGGCTGTAATTAAGAAAGCAGTTCTTCCACTTGCGGGATGGAGGACGCAATTAGTTGCAGCCCCAACTTCAATCTGTCCTCAGTGATTTCTACAGCCAACCCGATCTCCAAACAATCGCAGGGCTAAATGTCCCCCACAATAAAATAAATACAATCAAGCTAGGCAGAACAAAAATCATGGTCAGCAATTAAAAGACAAGAAAACCTCATTGTCTAAGGAAATTTGAGAGGGAGAGGCACACGCACAAAAATAGTACTTCATCTTCAGCAAGATTAGGAAAAAAGTGAAGCGATTTACATACAGTAATTGCATGGCCGTGTTAGCCTCCAACAGCGCCTTTCAAAATGTAAATTTTCTTGAAAACCCTCGGACACGATGATAGCCCAGCAGTTATTTATTTATTTAAAGAAGGAATGTACTTAAATACAGTGTTTTAGGAGGAAAAACCAATCCTGATGTAACACAATTAAATAGCTTGTGAATACTGCCCGCTAAATACCATATGCCACGAGCCAGAAAATGAGAGCAGAGAAAGCTGTGTTAGGGCTGATTTTCCTGCTTTTGATGGAAAATGGAAAGAAATAAAGTTGATTTTCCAAAATAAGACACAATGTTAGACAAAACTTGAACACAACTGGAGTGCAAAGGTTGCCCAGAGAAGCTGTGGTTGCCCCATCCCTGGAAGTGTCCAAGGCCAGGTTGGATGGGTCTTGGAGCAACCTGGCATAGCGGAAGGTGTCCCTGCCTATCGCAGGCAGTGGGAACAGGATGAGCTTTAATGTCCCTTCCGAACCACACCATTCTATGATTTTGTGGATTATAACAAGAATTCACAGACTCCCAGACCCTTAGTGGAGTCACAAATCTGTTTCTCACAATTTCTGTCTACATTTTCTATCCTCTATGAAAGATGGTCTCAAGAAAATGGAGATTCACTACTACAGAAAACTCCCAGTTCCATGATCTGCAGAAGCTCCCATTTCCGAACAGCCATGGGAAATTATCATCCTTCCTCACATCACTGGGTTTTCACACCTACAAATCCTTACTTGAACAAATCCGGTCCAAATGTTCTGATGGTACTGTCAGACATTTCCTAGGCTCCTGGGAAAGGAGAGGTTTCTGGAGAAGGTTTTATACCCATGATTACTGTTGGATATCAGTCCTTTCAGCTGGAAGCAGAGCAGAATGCCCGAGCGGAACTGCAGAAGTCAGTATCTGCTGACGGCACGGGCAGCTCTCCCTGCATCCTCCTTTGTGTTAAGGTCCAGTTTTCCTAAGTTCAGTCACACTTGAATTGAGATTTCAACGCAAGAACAGCCCTGAGAGCTGCGAACTGTTCCAGCCCTGCATTAGCATCCCTGGGTGTTAACTACCATGAGAGAGCGAGCAGTTCCCACTGCTCATCGTTTCAGACACCGTGGGGAGGGCAGGAGGGGCTGGGAAGCAGAGTTCGGCATAAGAAAGGACAGGCAGAGAGAAAAGCGAGCAGGAGACACACAGAGATAATGACAGGGGAGGGAAGCGGACAAAGGAGACCGCACAATGCAGGAGGAACACTCTGGGAACACTCTGTCATCCTTCCTCCCTGCGCCGCCGGCACATCCTTAAGTGTGATGCTCTCTAAAGCCCTGGCACGACCGTAGGGGAGGAGGGGAGCACATGGAAGGGAAGAGACAGGCAACACAAACCTTCCGAAGATGTTTTTTTTTTTTTTGGATGTCTTCTTTTAAAGAATAATCCAACAACATGGGAAACTCACAGTGTCAAGACATGATTAAGCCAAACAGTCCAGCACAAACCAAAAATGGATTAAACATTTACACGGGTAGTGAGAACAAACACAGTTTTTCATTACCTCAAACTAAAATTTTGATTGTTTGGTTTTTTTGTTTGGTGAGGTTTGTTTTTTGTGTGTGTGTGTTTTGTTTTGTTTTTGTTTTGTTTGTTTGTTTTTTTTAAAATAATGCCTGAAGGATGTAAGCCTCCAGACTCTGGAGGAGGAATTACACAGTTTCTGTGTGGCCAGGGTTTAGACTTCTCCTGCTCCATTAAACACGCTCAGCCATTCCATGGGAAATAGGATGCTAGGGGGGAAAAAAAAAAAAATTTTTTTTCCCAATTTCTGGGAGAACTACCTTGCCTTTAAATCACACCTTGGTGCCAGGCACTGCGCCGAGTGCTGCTCAATAGAGTTAATTTTCCTCATGGCAGCTGGTGTGGGACAGTGGTTTGGACTTGTGCTGGAAACAGGGTCGATAATCCAGGGATGTTTTTGTTATTGCTGAGCACACAGAGCCAAGGCTTTCTTTGCTTCTCACACTGCCCCACCAGCAAGGAAGCACAAGGAGCTGGAAAGGGACACAGCCAGGACAGCTGACCCCAGCTGACCCCAGGGATATCCCAGAGCATATGGTGTCATGCTGAGCATGTAGAGCTGGGGGAAGAGAAAGGATATTCGGAATGATGGTGCTTGTCTTCCAAAGTCACTGCGATGCATGATACCGCCGTGCTTTCTGGGGATGGCTGAACTCCTGCCTGCCCATGGCAAGTGAGGAATGAATTCCTTATTTTGCTTTGCTCGCATTCAGACCTTTTGCTTTACCTATCAAATTGTCTTTATCTCAACCCACGAGTTTTCTCACTCTTACCCTTCCGATTCTCTCTCCCATCCCACAGGAGGGAGGGAGGGAGGGAGTGACTGCATGGGACTGATTTGCTGGTTGGCATTAAGCCACAGCAGTCTCCCAGTAGCCTTTACCCCTGCTCCAGGACCCTCAGCCCCCTCAAAACGGTGAGGGCAGTACTCTAGCTGCAAAACCATTATTAACTAGCTTTAACGCTTTTACTAGTTATTACAATGATTTTGCTGCAGCGGAGCATCCAGAGATATTTTGCATTAAGGCTTCTCCACGGGAATGCCTGGATGCTGCTGTGGGCAGCAATAAGTGTTACTGATCTGGGTGACTCACTTCTTTTTCAGCCCAGAAACCTAAGAACCAAAGCCTTGCCCCTCCACGGCCTGCCTGGTGCCTTCCCTCGAAAACTGCTGGGGCAGGTGCCCTCCCTGGGTGCAGAGAGAGCAGGGAGGCTGCAGGTTGAACGTGTCCATGGAGAGCCAGCACTCCCAAGTAAGCACCTGCTGGTGGCACATAAAGAGCTCTTCTGCTCCTCACCGTACAGCAAAGAAGAATAACACCCTGAACAAGTCTTGTGCTGAAGAACTGGTAACAATTCTGAGGGACTTGCTATTATATGAGTGAACAAAATGTACCATAACGGCACATATGAGCCTGCACATCTGCTGCTAAATTAAACATGGCGCATAATGATGTAGACCACATCTTAAAACATTATGCAACGAGATACAGACTGTGCTAAAATAATGAGGCTTCAAAGAAGACACAGGGAGCCTGATCCTGCATTCCTTACAGCCCTTGAAAGTCACGGCGAGGATCCCTCATCAGTTCTACTCCATCAAAGCTACTTGTTGACTCAGGAAGAGAAGAATCACAATTAAGTATAGGTGCCCTTTGAAGAGAAAGAAGACATCTGGGTTTGTAGCATTTTCCTTCCTCTCTACCTTAATGATGCATGAAGCAAGAGAGAGGTTTTTGTTTGGAACTGGATTTTTAAAGAAGTTCCTTTAAGAATTGTATTTCAGGTTCCAAATAGCTCTCCAGATCGGGTTCTCGGCAGACTGACAGATGTTATGAAGATGCACTGAAATGAAAATATTCAAGTAGCCACAACAGCCATGGCACAAAAAAGGGGGGAAGTGAGATACCTCTCTTATTTTCAGCTTTTTTTAGCAATTTTAATTTCCAACATTAGTGATTTTCTCTTGACTTTGAGAAAAGAAGTTCCAGACACGCTCCCTTGTCAGGCAGTATCAGCCCTCCACAGATCCTCTGTGAGTTTTCAAGTGGAAGTAGGAAATACCAGAACCGGCACTCCTTTCATTCCTAAAGCTAAAATACAAACAAACAGCCCAAACAGGCAGCAAGAAAATTGCTTTAAAGAAAATAACTGTCATCTCTCTTTCTGGCATCAGAAGTGAAGCAGGTCGATGCTCTGCTCACCCTGCACAGGCAGCCTTCAGGGCGGGTGGTGGGCAGAACAATAACCAGGAGCTGAACCCAAATTATCCACTTAGCTTTGAGAGTGCCTAATCCATTTGCTAATTAATCACGGGCCTCCTTCAGCCTCTCTTATCTTGTTTTTTAAGTATTTGACGCTGATAACTCGCACACTGATATTGCCATAGCACCTAACTGGTTGAAAAACTACCCTTAACTTTTCAAATGAAACAACAGGAAATGATACATAAATAATCTTACATTCTCTTCCATTCTGGAAAATAAAATCCCACTCTATGTTTTACCAGAATTCCTTAAATTACTCATTTTTCACGTGCGCTGATTGGAAAGGTTAACACAGTGAGGTGAACCAGCGCCGTCTGCACGTTTGGATAACCAAAAGCTCTTCTCTACTCAAGCCATTAGTTGCTCCTGTACAAAAATCAGCACAGCAGATTAGAAATCCTGAGAAAAATCAGTATTTTCTGGTTTGTTATGAGTTATGTAGTTACTTGTCCATTAGAGGGCATTTCATACTGCGGAGTGAAGCAGCGGCACAGAGCTTGGGAACAGCAACACTAACCCCATCTGGAGCTGCTGGAGAGTAGTTTCTGTCGACTCTCATTTAGTAATTGCCACTTTTCAACCTTTCCATATGCTGTATATAGATGAGCAAGCAAGAGCAAGGACAAGAGGAAAATAAGATGAAATAGCTATTAAAAAAGTCCTGGTTAAGTAAACCTTTTGGTGCACAGCTATTGTTGCTTCCAAGGTTTGGTTTTGTTCAGTTCAGGCTTTTCACCCCCCAACTCTAACACACCAAACTTCATACTTTTTTCTATCACAAACAGTACTTTCTGTTTTAGTTCTGGAAATGATTAAATGAGAAAAACTGCAAATTGCGCCATGGCACCATTACCCATCCCTGGAGCTAGAGGGGAGAGTTCAGCCATCTCCAGAGTTGAACAAAGGCAGATCCAGCTTCTTCAGTGACAAGAGGGAGGACATGGCCACTTACCTTCAGACATCTTCCAGTTCCTACTAATACTGCTAAATGTGAACTTTAAACTGTTTTCAGCTTCTGCTGGCCAGGAAACCACACAAAGCCACCCACTCCCCTGCTTCGGTGGTTTTCCTCTCTCCATCTAAATGCAAATCAAATTAGGAAAGAGACAGTATCTTGCTATACATCTCCAAGCATATGTATGCTTGTAATCAGGGTGGCCAAACTTCCTGAGTATGAGCTGCATACCAAAATCTTCATGTGGCCGGGAGCCACATCCTCCCAGCCTCCATACCCCCTCCCTCCACGCATCCTCCTTGTGTCCCTGTGAAGCCTTGTGTTTCTCCCATCCCCATGGCTCTGTGCCGCCGATCCCCCAATCCCACTTAGCTCACTGGTTTCAGGGCTGGCAGCACCCAGCGCTCCTGCCTTGCAGGATTTATTAAACAACTGTATGTAGTATATACTCCCACAGTACTCACAAGTTACTCCTGAATTCCTCCTCAACATAAAGTTCAAAACAGCAAGCACAGCAACACAAAGACCACCCAAACCACCCGGGGTATCAAGGCTTTCCTTTGGGTGCCCAAGCTAAAGGACCAACACTACAACCAAGACCACTTGTCTTTGAGACTCTCTTAAGTCCTTGGTTCTGTACTGCTCCTAATTAAAAGAAATAGTAAAAGAAGTAACTAGATGAGCGCATTCTTACAAGCAAAGCCATGGAATACTCAGGGAATACAGTGTCTCAAGTTGTAACCAGGTGCTGCTGCATCAGCTTGACCGGACAAGAACTTGAGGGCATCCACATTCCAGCCAGCACAGCCCACCTACAGACTTGCATGATGTACGACTGAAGTGTCTCCAAGCCTGGAATTCTACCTTTCATTCCTAAATTCTTCCATGATCAGGATCAGACAATCAAATCTTACATGAACACTCCAGCAGCTCCAGGGATGAGCAGCGACAAAGGATGTTCTCCCTGGGCCCTGTCCCCCCGTGACCAAAATACTGCAGGGCAATGGCTGTGTATCATGGGAGGTACCTTGGTGGCCGTAGCCCAATTCCTCATCCCAGGAAAGATCACACCAGCCCCAGGTGAAGGCCTGAGGAGGAACCTTAAGCCCAGCAGGAGATTTCACCATTCAGGTGCTCACCTAAAGAGCAGAGGGGAAGCCCCTCCTGCCCCAGCTGCACCATGGTCCAGCAAACCAGGAGACTCAGCCCACCTTCAGCACAGTGAACCTCCCCCCGCCCCCATACAGTACGAACTCCTCATGTTTCTCATCATATTACAGATATTTCAAGCCTTTTTTCTCAATCAAATCTCACAGAGCCTGTTCCAGGACTGATGCCTTGATAGGGAATACTGAAAAGAGGCAGTGATTACTCTTCTGTCTCCAGGAAATCTCTGGAGTTATAGTTTGCCCTTATCTTAGTGCTTATATTTACAAGCCACTCTTACATAAAAAGTCCTCATCTGCATTGACTTATTTAGCAACATGAAATAAAATAGCCTGAAGCTATTCATGTTGCTTAACATACTTTTTTTTTTTTAATGTAGATGATGCTCTGTGTAAAGGAATATTCAAAGCGGAAAACTCTGTTTTGTTTGTAACACTTATTACTATCACTGAAGAAAATATGTTCTAACAAGTCTCTGAAGGGGGAAACATGTGTAATACCTTTAGCAGCTCAGCTAATTCATCTTTTGCTGTCCAGCTGCTGGCAAAATCTCAAATGGAAACTCTCAGAATAGAAAAGTGGAAAACCCCGCTTCTCTTGGTCCGAGACCTGTTCCCACTATACAATCTCTTTCCATCGGAGTGAGTCCTGTTTGTTTTCAGCACACAGCAGCTTTACTCGACAAAAAAAAGAGAGTTCAAGAGTTCAAGGCTACGTCTCCATTCAGGCGTACACCCACAATGCGAACCGGGCTCTCCGGCCTGTGCTGGAGGCATTCCTCTCCCCTCCACCTACCCACAAAAGGGCCTTGTCTGAGGGAAATGAGAAATGAAGGAAGGGGCAGGATGCTAAGAATGCCAGAGAGGAGAAGAGCCCAGCCAGGTGTTGGGGCATCAAGGACCAAAAGGAGGGCTTGGATCAAGAAATGGGTCAGCGCTGAGAATGGAGGGTGGCTTCTGGAGTAATCAAGGGTCTGGGAAGCCCTGAGGGATCTGCCTGCAAAACCCATGCTACAGACAATACTGAGCTCCACGGGGTCAGGCACAGGCACAGTCAGGATGAAAATGTGTGAGTGTTTCCATGAAGTCCCGTGGGAAAGAGCTGGTCGGGATGCGGGGTGGCTCCGGGACAGCTCTGCCACAAAATGCTGCCTCCTCTCTGCTCCTCCCATCCCTCCATCCCTGGCTCTCCCTCGCTGCTCTTGCAGCATCACTCACACGGAGTGAAAGGAGAGGGAAGGATGGAGCCAAGTGAGCGGAGAGAGGTTTAGATAACAGTAATAAATAAGATGAAATAATTCTCCCGCCGCTAACCTTTAGTCAGAGTATCCTCTGCAAGCACCAGGTTTGCATAATCTACACATCCTTCTTCCAAGCCTTGCCAGCTCGCTGTAGCAGGGCAATTTTGGGGTTTAGCAACACTCAGGTTATTGACCTAAATTTATACAGGCTCATCTGGAGCCATAACGGTCCATTGTGTGCCCAGGCCTGTTCAGGACGCCTTAATACACAGATTATTGATGCAATGAACTGTGACGGCTCCTACAGAGCCGCGATGGTTTATTGTAGCAACACCTACTCGGGGTCCCTTTAATGCACAGATCGGTGACACAATAGAAAGAAACGGCCACTGCTTCGGGATGCATTATCCCACGGATCACTGACGTGACAGACCGCAGAGGCTTCAGCCTCCTGCCTTCATGCAACCAGCAGCAAACACTTCCCAAATCCTGGGGAAGAAAGGGGTGGATGGCTGTGAGGTGCAATGTGGGGACACTGCCCACCCCTTACTCACCCGAACCTCTACAAGGTGACATTTGCAGGAAGCAATTCGCTACTGAAAATAAGGATTTATAATGAAAGCACTGGTGGGACCAAACTTTTAGCAAGAACAGCCACAGGCCTGCATTATAGATCAAGGCTAAAATCCTGTATGAGAAATACATGGAAATTAGCCAGAAAAAAAAAGAAAATCAGAGTCCAATTTTCAGCATAAAAAAAAAAAAGGGAAAGGAAAACATTTTATGTTCCAAGAGAATGTGAAGAAGCAAGCACAATAGGAAAGTGCACAAATATCTCTATTTCTCCCTTCTTTTCCTGTTAAAAACAAAAATAATCTTAGGAGGCTATGAGCTAAGCATGGTTTAAAAGAAAGTCACTTGTGCAGGGAGACCTCAGGCTGAGAAGAGGAAAATTAAGACATTAACACTAACCAAGTGTTCACAGCCTCCTCACAAACATCAGAGAGCAGTTCAAAAAGCTGCAGCTGGCTTTCCACTATCGCCTGCATCTTCCCCACCATTTACCAGGAGCTTTTTTTAACATCGGTGACACTTCACATTCAAAACTGCAGTTAAAAATAGACCATTGGTCCTCCCCTTTTTAACCCTGCAAATTCCCTCCCCTCCTTTCCGCCTCCCCGCACACCCACTGGTGTCTCCTGCTCCTCCTGCCCTGTCAGCAGCCACGGGGTGATGGAGGGGTGAGGGGGGGGGGCCCTGCCCAGCTGCAAGCCATAGAATCACGGAATCACAGAACAGTTTGGGTTGAAAGGGACCTGAAGCACCATCTTGTTCCACGCCCTGCCACGCGCAGGCACACCTTCCACTAGGCCAGGTTGCTCTGAGCCCTGTCCAACCTGGCCTTGAGCACTTCCAGGGTGCCCCCGCTGCTCCCCAGGATGTCATCCAACCCTGAGAGAACTCTCTCTCATTTTATCCCAAAGTTGGCAGCTTTATTTGCAGGAATGAAGGCAATGGCTCTACTCTGTATCTTGATTTCCCTTCCCACCTGCTTTTGTAGACAATGTGAGTCTCTAAGGCTATTTTTTTTTTTTAAAAAAAAGCACCCAACACTAATGTTTTCTCTCTGGCCTTAAACCCTGCAATCAACAACTCAACCGTGAGCATAGAGAAAGAAATTCCTTTGTTATCCCGTAGCTACTTAAACACTGAACCTTCAAAACCTCCTCGGGAAACAGGCCTGGTGAACGGCTGCCGCTACTACAAGGAGCCCTGCACAAGAGAGACTCGAAAATCAATATCCTTCACCCAACTTATCAAATTTACCGAGGACATTTATACAGTATAATTAAATAGAAAAGAGATACAAATACAAAAGAGTATTTGCACGGCACTGAATAGCAATTGCATTAACTCTGGGACAGAGGACGCTTTAACAAAAAGGAGGGAAAACACCATACATCAACCAAAGAAGCTGCAAGGAGCACGGGGAAGGTCTCTGTTCTCATAGCTCACAGGGTATGTTTATCACTTCAGTAAAGACATCCACAAAATAAACATCAGCACACACACCCAAGGCATTTCTGCAGGTCCTGGTCAGTCAGCCAAAACGATGCCATCGGAATTACAGTGGCGATGGAAATGGTCCAAAACACTCAGTCACCTCTCAGACTCATGTAGGGTCTCCAACACATGTTGGGGCACTTCCCCCTCACTGGTGTGGAAGCAAAGCAGACACTATTAAGTTGCTTTTCAGCATATGAACATACCAAGTAAAATTGATTTTGCCCAGTAATCCACTTGGAAAGTCAGAGATGCTTTCCACAACCAGCAGCTGCCTCTGCAGACTGGCAAGATAAAATCTTCTCTGCAAGGTCAAACCTGGGAAAGGCTGACTGCCAGGGCAGGACAAACTGGAACACCCTGGAAAAGGCAAACTAGATTATGTGGCTATTTGTTAAACAATTCTTCTCACAAGGGTTGTGTTACAAGCTTTTTGTGAGCGCTCCTTGCTTTCAGGTAGAGCCAGAGAACCTGGCTCCTCGCTCCAAATCCCTGCAGGCAGCAGGGAATACACATCCACTGCTGTGGATGCTACATCTCCCTTGCAATGGGGACCTTCAAATTGCCCAGAGTGGTGTTGGACACACGCTCGGGTCCAAGTGCTGGTGAGCAAAAGGCAGGTGTGTTGCAAAGGCACCCAAATGCTGGTTTGCCTTCACTTCAGGCACAAAGGTTTAATCTCCAGGGCTGCCTACAGCAATTAGGCAGTGCCTAATTACACTAACCAATAAAAACCAATATACAAGATGGGCAGGATCCCTGCACGCTGCTCCCCCACTGCCAGGCCCCCCGAGGGGAATCTCAACCATCCACTTTGCAATACACTCATGGGGAAGAGTAGGGATCAGGTTAAGGGCTTCTTTGTTGCCTCCCTTGTGTCTTCATTCGTTAATGTGAATCACACTCCACTCTATTTTGAGCAATCCTTTATTAAAAATGCCTGTGAGTCATTTTCTCTAAACTTGAAACTATAAAAATGGTAATGTTTGGGTAATAGGAATTTTTAAGATTTTGCATTCTTCTCTTTTTGATGGAACGGGGAAAGGAGGGTAACCTGACTCACAGGAAGAGTTTTTTTTCCCTTGTCCTGCACAGACATGCTGCTCTTGGATAAAAATCACAACTCATACAGTAAAACTTCTGAACATCCTTCACTAAGTTAGCTGGAGAGTACTAAAAGAACAAACACTCTTTAGGGAAAGGCAAAAAATCCAACAAATGACAACCTAGGAATCTCTATCAATTTATGTTCAGCATGGTATTAAAGAGCGAGCCTATAAAGGTAAATCCATGAACTTTAAATTAACATAAACTCCCTTCCAGATAGCATAATGCAATAACTGAAAATCATACTGGTGATTATTCATCTCTCCAATGTCCCCCACCTGAAAGGTAAAGAAGACCAAAAGGATCGGGAAGAAATCCTTCCCCGTGAGAGTGGGGAGGCCCTGGCACAGGGAAGTTGTGGATGCTCCATCCCTGGAAGTGCCCAAGGCCAAGTTTGATGGGGCCTGGGATAGTAGAAAGTGTCCCTGTCCAAGGCAAGAGGTTTGGACTAGATGGTCTTTAAGCTCTCTTCCAACCTAAACCCTTCTGGGATTCTAGGATTTGCCCTACGAGCCGGATGCCACTAACCCAGGAACACAAGCACAGCACAGCAAATAAACAGACTCACGAGCACCACAGTGGGGCTTTTGTCATCCCAGACATGAAGACACCTCACCCTGCCTGATGACACCAGATGAGACACTATTGCCATGTCAACTTTGCAAAAAGGCTCTTCACCAACAGTAAAAGGTCTCCAGCAAATTGATGACACACACCAGTCAGCTCCATCCCCACACTGCAGAGCTTGTTCCCATGGTCTCCAGGCAGGACTGCCAGAACAACACAGGCTCTGCCCAGGAGACCCAGCACAGAAATCACTTTTAGCTGTCTCCTGGATGCACTTGGCATCTCTGATATTCTTGGACACGCAAGTCATGCTCAGACTTGCAGGTCCCTTGGCCCAAAGAAAATTAGAAGCACCACAAACAGGGGCAAGGGTGACAGACTTACTGCTCCAGCTGTGGGGTTGCAGGTCCAACCTGTATGAGGATTGCTAGGGAAAATATTATAAAGGGAAACTCACTTCCCCCGGCTGCCTGATGCAGCCCATCAGAGGAAACATCTGCCATCCTCCGCAGAGGACAAAAATGAGGAGGAAGTGGTTGGTCCATCCAGAGAAAAGAAAGTCAGAAACATTAAAGGCACACGGGTCCTGACCAAGGCAGGAGACCAGATCCACCTCTGCAGGCAGGTCTCAGCAAAACAGGTTAAAAAAGCAGTTTTATAGAGTGCCGAGTATGAAAACGGCAGCAGCCCACTTGATGAGGTCAGGGACTGAGGTGGCCTATGGTACTTGTAAGAGAAAACATCTGTTGGTGTTAAAAGGTCAGCAGGAAATGAATGCTATTTACTTTGTCCTTACTGGTTGGGCCACCGCTCCTCGAAAGAGAACCACACATGGCTCAGCTCAGCAGTGTCCCCGTGGCAGCCGCCCCACTGACTGCCCACCTTCACGTCCCCCTGCTGCACCCGGGAACCCTCCAAGCAATCCTTGGGAGGAGGATCAGGATGGTCCTCCCCTCGGCAGACCCCAGGAGGCCTGCCCTCCCTCCCTCCCTCCCTCCCTCCTCGTGGGCCACTACGCCACACGCTTCAGGGAGGGAAAAGTCCTTCGCGCCGGCTCAGGAACAAGCCGTTAAAATAAATCCGTCAACATAAAAGCGAAAAAACAAGAAGTTTCTTCTGAAAAACAGGAAGTGTTAGGTACAGAGCGGCTCAAAATAGCGCCGGCTCTGTTTGTTGACAAAACACGAGTCCCAAGGGATCGTGCCTCTCTGTAATTTTTTGTTTTTCCTGCGGACAGCCAGGCTCACCTCCACGGCTGCCCAGGGGCTCTCCTACCCTCTCTGCCACAGGCTGGCACTGCTTCCCGCTGTCCGCCAGAACGGGCCATGGAGGGCGATGGCCACAGGCCTGGCCACGCTTCCTGTGCGCCGCACGGGGCTCCCACAGGAAACCCTGATGGAAAACAGCCCCCAGCATGAATCAGGGCTCGCTCCAATACACAGAGGGAATATTTAAGGCTGGCACCCCCCTTGTTAAAACTCAAACTGAAGTTTTAAGTGTGTAGGAAGCCGGTTTCAAACTCTCCCTCACTGGCTCTTCACGAGTAGGAAAGCGCAGTGTTGGCCAGGCAGGAGGAGCCACTGACACCTAAGGACAAGCCTGAAATGATAAGGCTCTGATCCCAAGCCCTACGCCAACAAAAAGTTCACAACCAAGAAACTACAGGAGAGCATCTTCTGCAGAACAGAGGAGGGAGGAAATTTTACACTCCAGCTTTCTGTCAAGGCTGTGTGACATTTTCCCATTTCTCAGTAACTCCCCAGTTCAGGCTCTGCCTTTTCCCCACAATCACAGAATCACAGAGTGGTTTGAGCTGGAAGGGACCTTAAAGCTCATCCCATTCCACCCACCTGCCATGGGCAGGGACACCTTCCACTATCCCAGGTTGCTCCAAGCCCCATCCAACCTGGCCTTGGACACTTCCAGGGATGGGGCAGCCACAGCTTCTCTGGGCAACCTGTGCCAGGGCCTCACCACCCTCACAGGGAAGAATTCCTTCCTAACATCAATATAATCCTGCCCTCGGTTAGTCTGGAGCTATTGCCTCTCATCCTACCACAATCTGCCTTGTCCTCCTGATTTACTCCACAGAGGTAGAAAGCAGCACTATTTTTTTGGTCTTAATTTAAACAAAAAAACCCATCAGAATAACACTCTCAGATGATCTAACACAGACTAAAATGACTGTACTGAAAAGCAGGATGAGGCACTATCCCTTCTCACACCCCCTGGTCTACAGACCAAGGCCGCCCCCGAGCCCTGCCTGCCTTCTCCTCACACACCACACCAGACACGAAGGGGCCCCTATCGTGAATGGCTAATTATTGAACCACATTAAATTATTACTCAAATTAAGATTTGTGGGTTTTCCCCTCGCCTAACAATACGCCTTTGAGAGCAGCACTGCAAATACACTGGAGCAGGAGCAGCAGTCTAGCTCCATGCGCAATTAGGCCAGCATGTGGATCTTATTGCTCCTAAGGACTCTTATTTGATTTCCCGCACCACCAACTGGTGAGAAGTTTTCAAGTCTATATAGAGAAGAATTAGATCACTCTTTGGGGTGGTCGCATCTGGGGTTGGAAAACCAGATGGAGCGCGTTTTTCTGAGTGCTTTGTAATTGAAGCAGCCACCAAGTTGCTAAGGAGCAGGCAAATACAATCGCTGCTCTGGGGCACCCGCAGCAGCGCCGGAGCCGTGTCTGCCAACACTCGTACACACCATCTCCAGTGCCAGCAGGGAAGAATGGTCACACAGGATGGGGTTTATGGAATATCGTTGTGAGCAGGGACCTACTGCCAGCGTGCAGGAGCTCTGTGACTTCTGAACATAAACATCTGCATGGTACCACCGAAGGAACCCGGGAGGCAGATTTCTTCAGTGCCCTAAAAATGCAAAGCTCACAAGAGTAGGCTGTGAAAATGGAGAATGAAGGGGAGAGAGAGGGAAAGCAGGCGGGAGCAGTAAGGAAACTTCAGCATTTCAAAGCACAGAGAATCAACCAAATAGAGAGATGGCTACCATGTGCAACACCATGTCTTGCAGGCTGATGGACCCTGTGATGGGATAAGCCATCTCTGAAACGACCAGGCAGGCCTTTGATAGTGATTCGTGCTGGCAACTCGGTCCTGGCTCTGCACCAGAATCAGACATATCCATGGATCAGTCCCTCCCTGAGTAGGGACTGAGCTATGAATGCTTCCTGGGGATCAGGAAGGTGCATCTCAGAGAGTACAGGATGGTCATGAGTCTTTCCTAATCAAAACATGGTTTGTAGACTGAAGTGAGAGAGGGATGAAGTGGTTTTAACCAAAGCTTGGCCAGCAGCATTTCATATGCACACAGTGATCTACAGCCTAATCACAGAATGGTCTAGGTTGGAAGGGACCTTAAAGACCATCTCATTCCCCCCCCTGCCATGGGCAGGAACACCTTCCACTAGCCCAGGTTGCTCCAAGCCCCATCCAACCTGGCCTTGGACACTTCCAGGGATGCGGCAGCCACAACTTCTCTGGGCAAACCTGTGCCAGAGCCTCACCACCCTCACAGGGAAGGATTTCTTCCTAACATCTAATCTTATCCTGCCCTGTCAGTCTGAACTCATTCCCCACTGTCCTGTCACTCGTGCTCTTCTCCAATGTTCCTTTCCAGCTCTCTTGCAGACCCTTTAGCTACTGGAAAGGGCTCCAGAGTCTTCTCAGAGCTTTCTCCCCACCAGGCTGAACAATCCCAGCTCTCCCAGCTTGTCTCCATAGCAGAGGGGCTCCAGTGGCAGACTTTGCCAGGGAATTGCTGCTTTAGAGGCAGAAAAGGCATCTATTTTCCCCAGTGCTTAACCATGTGCCAGGTTTTAAAACCTCTGGGTCTACAACCTCCTTATCAGCAGCTAACACGGAGCACAGCTCCCCAAGACACAGGAAGCATACGGAAACCCTACTTTCCTTTCCTGCTATTTATTTTCCTCCTTGGAACTCAGAACACGCAACAATAAAGTCACAAGTCAAACCATAAAAATGAGGCAAAGAGAAATTTCTCCTTCGAATGCTGAGTTTGCAACTGGAGGAACTGCAGCTCCCCACGTGGCATCCCCAGGGCACAGACTGTGAGGGAGGGATGTACCTGCTCCTCCCACCAAATATCCCCAAAGCACAGCGATTTGAAAATTAATCAGCAATTCCAGCCTGAGTAGGAACACCTTTAAATATTTGTTCGGGATTTTTGCAGAAGGAAGCAACAAGTAGAAAAACAAATATATGTCCATAGTCAGCACTTCACGACTCAAAAGAATACATAAATGACTCATTCTCATGCACATGGCCTGCATATCAACATTCACCTTGAAAATAATCCTGTGTGCAACACCGGACCAGGAGAGCAGGAGGATGGTAGCGAGATCAGAGAGTTTATATTAGAAAGAAAAGGCAGTGGGTGGTGAGGGAACTATCAGGGAAGGAGGCCCTACAGAGAATCCCCCTTGAAAACCACATGCAAGCACCTGGTTCTGCTGTTCTATCCGTTTTTTATTTTCAGGTTTGGTGCATGAAAATACAGATTTCTTTCTGCAAATTACTGGCATTTTGAACTGGTGTTTGAAGTGAACCTGGCTTTTTAAAGGGTATTATTTTATAGGAATTTTAATCTTAGAAAAATTAAGAGATTATTTTCCTTTGAAGACACAAAGCTGACACCTTCAGAATCCCATTTTCCACATCCAATTCCACACTGGTTAGATTTTTCCTTCCCAAACCAGTTCTAGCCTGGCCAACCTTCCTTTCTGCATCCACATTTCTGCTGCCTAAACACCTGGGGGTATAACACGAGCTACACAAACTACACCCCACCAACTTTTCCAACTGCGACTACAACGAACTCCTCCGTGGCCCTGGAACATCTGGAGCCACTGGGATTTTTGAAATAACGTGATGAAATATCTGGGTGACTACACAGCCAACTTTCAGCAGCCGATTTGAAATTTCTGGTTGGTAGTGCACCACGGGAGCGCAAAAGGTTCAAGCGCTGGCCTTCACACAAAGCGTTCCACAATGAATTCCCACAGCTTTTCTAACCCAGCTGCCTTGTTTAAAAACCAATGCAGCCCTCTAAGGTATACACATAATTAATTTCAACCCAACCTCCAAAGCAGCAGTTCCCAAACTTTCTTTCCAGGCTGTGACCTCATTTTGCAGACCAGTAGCTCCGTGCAACCCCAAACAGCAGAATAAATGTGGAACAAAATGAAATTCCCGTCAGACTCACGACCTTGCTCATAACTTCCCCGAACCTCATTTTGGAGCCATCACTCCGCTTTGGGAACTGACACAGTTGTAACACAAATGATGTAGAAACACAGACCCACCTAAAGGCACAAATCAGTCGTGCCCACAGAGCCACGGTCATGGATGGGAGACTAACACCCTAAATACAAGGCTCAGGATCTACAGGTGCCTTTGTGGTCCTGGGATTACCTTATAGACCCGTGTGCTGCCCCAGCAATGACAAGGAGAATGCCTCAAGAAAAGTGTCCAAGGCCAGGCTGGATGGTGCTTGGAACAACCTGGTCCTGTGGAACCTCCTGCCCGTGCAGGGCGTTGGAACGAAATAATCTTTAAGGTCCCTTCCAACCCAAATCATTGCATGATTCTATGATAAAACCCTTTTTCACCCCATTGGTTCAAAGATGCCTGTGGGGTTTTGCCCAGCAATGCCCCCAACTTCACCCCAAACAGCAAAATCCAAAATGTGGATGTTACTTAACAGCATCATGAATAAATCCCCTTCAAATTACCTCTCTTGGCATTTTTTATTGCTACAAGACAAATTTAAGCTTTAGGGGAACTCCAGTGCTTTTCGCACACTGCTGAGGGTGCAGTCAGTGTCACAGACATAAATTATCAAGTCAAATGACCTGCTCCACTATGTAAACCTGGTAGCAGGAACCAAGATTGGAATTAAGGCATTTCTGGTTACTGGATCAGACCCTACACAATTACAGCTCTGCAGCCAACAGGACAAACATAAGGCTGGATATCAGAGATGATGAAAAGGGAAAACAAACAACCAGAATTCACCCCAGAAAAAGTTGATCTCCTCCTCCCTGACTCCAAGTTCATGATTTTGGCATCACCCCGATGGCGGTGACTTACACAATAAAAAAGGCAACCAGTAAGTTCATGCAGCAGAGAGGGTAAAACAACACAGATCCTGGGGATGGATGCTTTTTTGGCATCTGCCATCTTTCTGACATACATCTGAAAAGAGGAGAAACTCCCAAAATGGTTTAACTGGAGGGTTGGATTGTGAGCGGGAGCAGCACAGTCATAACGCCTGGAAAGCTACATTCCCCCTCTGCACACACACTGTGTCCCAGGGCTGCAACCTGAACTGTAAACATGAGGATATTCCCACAGATGTGCAGAAAACCAAGGATAAAAATCCAGTCCTTTGGCTCCCTATTGCTGTTAAAATTAATTGCCACATAAAACTGCTGATTCCTAGCAAATGAAGCTACACAATTTATCAACTCAAGGATAGAGCAAACTCACTCGTGGTTTAAATACGTTATCTGAGTTATTACAGAATCCTGCATCAGCGACAGTTTTATGGATAATGTAGGTTTTGTAAATTCATTAGTACCAGACGAACTTTCAAAGCAAACAAAGACATTAAACAAACATCACAATACTGTATTTATACACAGAATAGATTTCCCTTCCCTTTCCAAAGCCATGCTGGGATACTTGAAGGAAAAATAGGAAAGCAGTTCTGCTGTAACACTTCGTGAAGGGAAAACGTGGCTGTTCATTTGGACCAGAGTCACCGAGGGCTGAGCTCAAACCTTCATTTCTTGACCTAATACATGAGACATCACATGTTGGCTTCTGATTCAGCTCCTCCAAGTTCTTAAATTGTTGAAGAATCATTTCTATACCACAAAAGGAAACTGGAGCTGCTCCAGAGCCCTTTGCAGTCCATGGCATATTTCCACTGATTTCAGCAGGCTTTAAATCAGCAGCACGGTATCACCTAATTAAAGGGACAATGTCATCTGGAATCTACTCCGTTTCAACCAAAGTTAAAAGCACTTTCAGACCTATGCCTGGGTGAATCCTCCTGCCCTTTTCCTGTTGATTAAATGCTTTCCCTCCCAACTGATATAGGAAATAGCTGCCAAGCTGACACAGGACCTGGACACATGGGAGAAAGAAAAATTGCATTCTCTATGACTTGCTGTCAAACCAAAGGAGACACTGAAAAAAAGAGGAAAAAACATTTTTTGGACTTTTTTACAGCAAGAGATGTTAAAAACAATTTCAGAAAGAAGCACAAATTTTCAGCTAATACTGCTTCTCCTGAGAGAAATCTCATGATGGAAATTGTTTTAACCTATACTTGCTGGAAGAATGACTAACATTGCTATTAAAAAAGAAAAAAAGAGATCGTAGAAAAAAAAAAGCTGTTTTTCTCCACTTTTCCATTCTGTTTACTCTGTGCATTTATCACCAGCATGTGCAGAAGCAGCCTCACTCTTTCCCCTGTGCAGGCAGTGAGTTAGTCACACTTTCCCCTGTTGTGTAGCTCCTTTAGTCAGCAGCAGGGAAGTGATAAAGATGAAAAAAAAACTAAACAAAAACAGGAAAACGCAATCGTGAAAAACACAGAAATTAGCAGGAGGTCCTTGTAGGCAAATGTAATATTCAAATCGATTTTGCCTGCTTTAATTTAGGAGACTGCAATCTGGAAAGGAGCTCTGTGCCTCTCCACGCAGCCTCTCCTCCGGAGGAAGTGCACGTAGGGTACAGGAGAGGGAGGGCAAGGAGAGAGGAGAGGCAGCAGCGCTACAGGAACCCCAGGTGCAGAAGTCCAGGACATGGCAAAAACATTTCAGAAACTGAGAAACTGCTACCAGAGAATAGATGTAAAACACGTGCCAGCTCCCTAGCCTAGCGGTGCACTCAGGCTCACCAGGTGTTAAATAATCAGCTTGCAGCAGGAACAGCCCAAGTTTTGTGACCAGTGTAATGTAATTATGCACCACTGCTTCGTTCTTGGGGGGTCTACTTATTTAAAATGCATTAAAGAAATAAATCACTGTTGACTGTGTCATCCCCCCTTCCCTTTTAAGCTGGGCTGGGGCAGTAAATCTGTAAAAAGAGGGACTCCTGGTTTAAATAAAACCAACAAAAGCAGTAACAATGGGAGGCTCCTCCACTTTACTTCTAGTTGTCATTAAATTATCTGCTACAATAGGTACACGAAGTGGCAAGGATACCAAATCACCTGAATATACCTTTACAAAATTATCATCCTAAACCTTCTGGAATCACAGTGTTCTGGGAGTTGAACAGTTTTCCAGTCTCAGGACTTGCCCTTGACTATAAAAACCATGGACTGGTCACAGGCAGAGCAGGGGGAGGCTGAGACTTTACATTTATTAGGCACAAATCTGCACTGATCTGCTTTCACACAGTGTAAAGACAAGGAAGGATCCTGCCTCCAAGACTTCCAGGTCCAAGTCCCACAGACACCTGGCTGTGCATGACCAGACCTGGCTACATCACTGCAGAGAGAGGCATGGGATGGACATCAGCCAGTTCAACTAAAATCCGGGGAAGAAAGGCTCATTTCCAAGTGCCATCAGCTGAACCCGTTGTTGTTATCACTGTTTCACCATCGTGTGTGTGTGTGTGTGTGTGTGTGTGTGTGTGCAGGTACACCCACACCCTCTAAATGATGGGACTCGTGTTTCAAGGTGTCCAGGAGAGGAAAAAAGAGGGGACGAGGTTGTTCTGCCTTCACTGCACCGCAGTTCTGGCATTAGCACAGGGTGCAAGTCCCATACGCCGATCCAAGGCTGCCCACACCATCCTTGTCTCCCATTTCAAAACATGCTACTGGAAAGCATCGTCCTGGATCTGCGAGGGCAAGGATTTGGCTTAAATTAGCACTGAGTGGCATCACACTTCCACATAAAATCAAGAAAGCCAAATCTGAGATGCTCCCACCAACGCAGAACCCAGTCAGCAAGGGGGTTGGAAATGGTTCAGCTCACACACAGCTGCACCTTCCCAGCACTTCCCTGACCTGCAGTCTGGTCCAGTGGAAGGTGTCCCTGCCCATGGCAGGGGGTGGAAATGGATTGTCTTTAAGGTCCCTCCCAACCCAAACCACTCTGTGATTCTGCGACGCCCTTCTAGGAAAGCCCTAAGTCACCAGCAAGACAATCTGGAATAAAACCACTTACAAGCTTGTACAGAAACACACTTCTCAGACTCTTTTTTCCTCTCTCTGGTGTTAGTCGTCAACCTCCATAAGTAGAGAGACCACTGAATTTAGCCTGGCCAGGCACTTCCATCAAATATTTAAAGAAAAAATGACCAGCAAGAGGCTGTGCAATGTCATGTGAGCATTTCTGTCCCTGAAACAAATCTTAATTCTCTAAGGATCGTCTCACATGCCAATGGGAAGCTCAGTAAGGGATGAGATATTTAATCTAATCTGCTTTCAAAATAATTTTGTTGGCATTGATTGTACTGAATTGTATCTATGGGAAAGAATTTAAAGTAAGAGCAAATGCATACATATAAGACCCAGACAAGTAAGTGTCTGTTACCATTACTGCTGGCTGATAATAACAAAGAACAATAACCTCAATATTAATGTAAGGGAAAGCTACCTGGTCTCAGGAGCCATCACACAGCTGTGTTTTTAAAATAATTTCAACTTACTCAATATTATAAAAAATTCTCAAAAATGGGCTGCATTTAAAATTCTTTTGCTGGACTCTAAACCCTGTTCCTCCAGAAAACCACCCCTAAAATCTCAGCTGCCTGTAAGCCCAGCTGTTTCCTGGCTTTTCCATGCAAATTGTTCTCCCTGGATTTTATTGTGTGCATGTATATGTCTCTTAAAACACACTCAAGTTTGAATTAGGGGCCCTACTTCCATCAAAGGGTATTCTTGTAAAATAAGCTTCATTCTCCCAGTATCTGACACGGAATTATTATCCCATAATTCACGGGTGTCCAAGCAGTTCTGTATTAAACTCAGCTCCGGGAAAGTCCCAGAGGGAAAAGCACATGAAGGGACATGGAAAGTCACTCGAATGTAAACCTGTAAAACCAGGAATTTCACATCTCCCTGCCAACCCACAAAGCCCACACCATGTGCTGGGTGAGGATGTGTCTCCTGCCTTACTGCTGAATTTTTACCTTTCAGGATTTAACTAAACACTGATTATGTTATTGTGTAATTAGGTTAAATTAAAACTTAGCTTAAAGCAGCGAACACTTTCTTTTCAATTCCAATCAAAACCGTTTACTTAATTCTCAGTTTGATATTGGCATCTCCCTCCAGCATGACAAATTTAAAATTATTACTGTATGACAGCAGGAAAACCAAAAATGTAAAAGTTACTGTGGGAGCTAGTCTGAAAGCTCACAATTACGTGGAGATTTCTGCTGCTGCTTTTCACACGTGCTCCTTCCCCAGTTTCCCACTGGCTTTCAGGCTTCCTTGCATCGCGCTGAAGGCAAAAAAGAAACCCAAACGGTAAGAAGTTGCCGAAGTTATTTCCCCCCACACACACTAAATTTGCTATTAAACTGCTTTTGCTGAATTCTGTACCATCCACTCTGGGGCTGGTTCCTGACTGTCCGCCCTCACTGACCTTTGTTTGGAATTTGCTTGATTTTTGTTTCCAGAAGAAATCATAGAATCACAGATTGGTTTGGGTTGGAAGGGACATTAAAGACCATCTAGTTCCAGCCCCCCATGGGCAGGGACACCTTCCACCAGACCAGGTTGCTCAGAAATGTAGGCACGTTGCACAGCAAATACCTGCAGAAACTCAGAACCTAGGAATACCTACAACACTTGAATGTCTCTTTAAAACAACAAAGATTCTTTCACCCACTGTACCTATTGAGCTCACCCTACAAACCGGCACACCCTACAATCCACCCCTCTCTGGACAGCCAAGGCTGCAGTGTATTTCAAAAGAACATATCAAAACTGTGTCACCAGCACTGAAATGGTCTAATTCATCTTATTTATCAAGTTCCAGCCTTAGGCCAAAGTGTTTTTATGATCAAACCCAAAATACCATTAGATCCATAACAACTGCTGCCCTAACATGCACCGTGATGGTGCCAGCCTGGACTTTTCCTTACGTGGGTCTTGAATATTTTATGTTCAGACTCTGCAGTGTGTGACCCAAATACCATCCTCAACCACAGAAATGAACTCATGGGATATCCATGGAGTGATAAATGTGGGCACCATCTGAGAGCAGGATCTGTCCCACGCTGTTTAGGAACTAAATGATAGTCTGTGGTAATAAAATATTTATTATGCTCTACAATGCTGCAACTGCCCGGCTGTACTTCCTCCCCTCTCCATCAGAGAACACTGGAGCCCTCTGCAACTTCTGCTCAAGAGTTCTCAGATTACACATCTTTATTTTTCTTACAGATTCTCCTACAGGATTGTGTCTCTGCAAGGAACCATTTGGCAGTGAAGGCAGTTTACCCAGAAACCCCAAATACTGTTTGGTTTTTTCTCCTTGTTGCCTCAATTTCTCTGGAACGATGTCCCTGGCAGAGTATCCAGAATCAATATCCTAAATATAAATATAAACCCACAAAATACACTGAACAGAGCGAAAAGCCAAATCATCCTTTGTTACCCAGCGCTATACCGGTCTCCAAAGGAATCCATCCTGTGGCAGGAGAGGAAAATAATGCATGCCCTGTGTTAGGATTGCTTAATTCTGCTCCCGGTGCAGACCACTGACATGTGATGTTGGGAAGAAATTCTCCCCTGTGAGGGTGGTGAGGCCCTGGCACAGGTTGCCCAGAGAAGCTGTGGCTGCCCCTGGATCCCTGGAAGTGTCCAAGGCCAGGTTGGACGGGGCTTGGTTCAACCTGGGATAGTGGAAGGTGTCCCTGCCCATGGCAGGTGGGTGGAATGAGATGGTCTTTAATGTCCCTTCCAACCCAAACCATTCTATGATTCCATGATATTCCCATTTCAGTGCTCTCAGAAACAGCCCGATAAACTGGGAACCCACCTGAATCAGCCATAACTCCCATAATTCCTGCCAACACTGATAAGACAAGGCCAAGCAACAAAGAGACAGCACCAGGGAGAGCCTCAGTTTGGATCCCCAAAGGGATGTACATCAGAGAACTCCCAGTCCTCACAGAAAACCCACATCACAGAGGGCGGACGGGGCTGCTGGGAGGTGCAGGATCACACCCTGCCCTCCCTCACTGGCTATGTTGCTGTTGGCACCAAAACAAAGAGACCTGCAGGGGACACAAGGAATTGAAATGGAAAAACCAGGAAATAAAATGCAAGAAGTGTATTGTGAGCAAGTGATTGAAGGAAGTAGCAGAGCCCTTAACAAATTGGTTATTTGTCTGGTTAGCTGATGCAGAAGTGGAACAGGAAATTAATTCAATATGCCCTAGACTTACATTCCACCATTATTTTCTGATTTTTTTCTTCCTTTTTTTTTCCATATATAAACATAAACCAAAAACTAAAGTATTTCTGGTCAAGCTAGTATTTGATTCTGATGAGACTTCAATCAAAAAGATCTAATCATTATCAGAGCTAGACTACAGACAGGCTTGGAAATAAAAGAATAATATAAGCCCAGTTCAGGAGAAAAGACCCTCCTCAGAATCCACCTGGCTGCCAGCAGTTCTTGATTTGTTGAAAAATGTCCCAAACCAATAGCTAAAAGTCACACTCACGTAAACCTTTATGAACAAGTGCCTCACAGGATATGGCAGCCTGCCAGTAATTTTGCTTTAAATATGAAAATGGATATCAAATCCAACTTTCTAGATGTAATAATGGCACGGGAGATTGATGGCATCACTGTGCTGCACGATGACTATTTAAAACACTTTTGGCTGCAGTTACAAAGCTCCAGCGACCTCCAGAACTACAGAAACTGTAGGCAGCGTTAGGAGGAAATAAAATTAGTGATTCACAACGAAGAAGTAAAGCCATTCCACACTTTTCCAAGAGGTACTGACCGCAGTTCACATTTCTGCAATGACACCGGCACACAGAGTCCCGTTCAGAGAAAGAATGAAGAAACAATCCAGATTTCCATAAATGAGATGCCCACTGCTAAGATGGCACTAATGGTACTGGGCATGCCAGGGAATCCTAGGAAAATGGAAACAGGGTTTTTGTTATCAGAAGATTCAAGTTATCCTAAGCATTGTGGGGAACATCACACCCCCACTCTGCGGTCACGTCACATGAGTGGGCAGTAAGAAGATGGCAAAAGGCAGAAAAGAAAGACAAAAGGGAATGAAACTGGAGGAAGAAAACACGAGGAGAAATGAGAAGCTGAGACTAAAGCTGAAGGAAGCGTGGATGGAGCAAGAAATGCCAGAGAAGGACAACAAAGCAGAGGAGGCTCCCCCATCACACCTACCGCTGACTCACACATTTGGGGTTACTTGCATTATTTCTCTGTATTCCGGCAGCATCTGGCATCTGCTGCTGAGATTAGAGCCTGGTGTGACAGGCATGAATCAAGACCTTTCTGCTCATCAGCTGAAAATCCAAACAGACAAAAGGGAAAACGTAGCCAGGGACTTCACTAGTCCTGCCTGGAGTAACCAGGAGCTGCAGCAGCAACAGAGTCCATCCAAAACCAGCAATCAGCTACCACCCACTTATGCTGCCATCAGGAACCAAGTAGGTTCTTCCAAGCATCCAGTACAGTCCACAGCCAACAACCAAGCTCATCTGACACCAATCAGGATACAATAATCCTAGGGCTGAAGCTCCCAGCCTCACCCTTGTACTGCCTTGCACCCTCCAGGCTCTATAGTTTCAACTAACTCGTGGCTTTAAAAAGTCAGGAGAGCATTCCTCTTGTATTGTGCCATGGAGCTCTGCAGAACTAATTATTGTGCAAATAGAGCTCTAAATCATTAACAAAAAAATGTTGATTATAGCATCTGCAATCATTACTTGGCCCATTACTTAAAAAGCTGGATGCAATAAATAGGATGGGGAATAGCTGGTATTACGCTTCCAGAGCTCAAGAATCCAGGATGTCAAAAATGAGCCCTGCCCGTAACAGTTACACTTGGGCTCTGTGAGTACTTTGCAATCAGACCAATACAATAAGCCCTTCATCCCCAAGCACTTAAAAAAACCATCAGATATCACTGAAAGAATGAAAACACTGTGGTATTTTCTCCCAGGCCTTTTGTCTTTTCATCCTATTCTTTGGAACACTCATAAAATTACATTTTTACATTTCCCCATTAGATTTCTTAGATAAATATTTTAACTAAGTCAAAATACCACAACTTGAAGTGGGGATGGCTTTTCTTTATTTGCTTTCTTCCGTGCTGGCTGCCAGCTCTGGGAGATGTTCCTTCCAACAGCGGCGGCTGCCGCAAAACACATGGTGGGAGCACAAGTGCCCCCAGCTTTACTGCAGTCCCCTTCCACGGGCACACAGCTGAATCCCACCACCACTTCAGTCCCCAGAGTAGGCATTTGTAACGGGATACCATTTGCCTTGTGGCCGCCTCCATGCCAGTTGTGGTTGCCCCATCCCTGGAAGTGTCCAAGGCCAGGTTGGACGGGGCTTGGAGCAACCTGGGCTAGTGGGAGGTGCCCCTGCCCATGGCAGGGGGTGGGACTGGATGAGCTTTAAGGTTCCTTCCAACACAAACCATTCAGTGATTCCGAGATCTCCAGTGGCACCAGAGTGCAAAGTCAGGTTGGAAAGCACCTTCCACAGGGAACCTTACTGCGCTGCCCAATACGACAACCAAGCAGAGCACTCCCGCTGTGGTTTCGCTGTTATCAGAACCCAGTGCTCAGATTCTCATCATTCATCCTGGAAAAACACGGGCATCTCTCAGGCTTTGGCAGGAACTTTGATCCAAAGCCTATCTGGAGTGGCCATGTGCAGAACCGGCCGTCGGGAGCTGCCACCCTCGCTGGCACACGATGACACGGGCAGTTTATCCCTGGCTACTTCCTGCACGGTTACAGCCTGGCTCTGCAGCACACACAGATGTGCTCCACCAAGGCCAACAGGATAATCCAGAGCTCCAGCACACAAACACTGGGTTTACAGCTAAAACATTAAAAAGGTCCCACTCCCACAAAGGCAAATTCCCAATAGGAACCCAGGGGTCCGTGGCAGGAAGGAACCTCACCAACCGACACCTTTGGGCCATGAAGTTTGAGAAACTTTTCTATTCAGTTAACACAAGCTTTCTTTTAAATTCAGCTTAAATTTACCAGTGTTGTTGTCAGCATCACAGGCAGCATCCTTACCAGGGTCTCCCAACACATTCCAGGGAGACATTCCTAACATCCCTCTCTGCCATGCACAACTTTCCTTCATGACTTGATAACCAACACCCTTTCATTAAACATTTCTCATTTACCTCCCTGCCTCAATTAATTCTTCATCTCAGAGCTTCTCTCCAGCCTCACGTCCTCGCCGTGGCCACGTTACCCCTCCCCTTCTTGCCTGATCAGGGGTTCTGTGCTGGCTCCTCTCCAACTCTGCTCTTCAGTGCAATCATTTCACTTAAGAGCCTGGCAAGCTGGTTTATTTTTTTTCCCCCCTCTGTTCTACACAGTTTCAAAGCAATGAGGGGAAAATAAAACAAAAAAAAAAAAAACAAAACATATTTTCCAGTATGATGAATAACAATCTTGCGTTGCAGCAGCTCAGTTCGCCCATAAACAGGGCACTTTTTGAAATAATGAACAGAATAGCTGGCATGGTAAAACAATGCACGGGAGAGGTGTATGGAAAGAACAGAGAATGGAAGTGCAGCTTCTTCACCTGCCCCTCGAGAAAGGTGACAAACAAGTCAAAACGAAGCAGAAAGAATGAACTTTTCTGAACTTCTCTTTGAATTTTGATACAGAAGCACAAATTAATTGAATCTCCTCTCTCTGTTTTTAAACCTTTATCTCCACTACGGAAAAAGAAAAGGGGGAAGGTAAATGGACTACAACATACAAACAGGAGCAGGCAGTGCTAACTGGAGCTTTGTGCTGTTAGTTTGCAGTACTGGATACACTGGCCATCTCCAGGGATGCACCCTCAAGCAAACAAACAAACAAAAACAAGACTAGAAGAGGCCATCTTTGTGCTAATTAAACCATTCTACAGAAAACGACCAGATCTGCCTGTAGTTGCAAAGCTCAGAGGCCGATCTCTGATGTAGCACGGGGATGTGCCCACGGGTGTCACGAGGTCCCTGTGGCCAAACCGGCCACTGCCACCCCCTGCCTGGTGCCACCAGTCCTGAGCTGTGACTCAGCCCCCCCAGCAGCTCCTCTCCTCCTACCGCTGGCTTAGCCATTAGGAGGGTTTTTTCCTGCGGTTAGTTTATATGCTGCAGCTCATTAACATCTCCTAATACCAGAACTTGAGGCTAATTAGGCATGGCAATCCTGAGGAACATATTCTCCGTTCATCTTCCCAAAGCAGGATGCTCCTTGGCGGCCCAGCTGTAGCTCCACATGCTACCATGAGGGTATCACCCTGGAAATAAAAATACTCCAGGATCCCACACATTACACAGCAGGGATCCCGTACTTGTTAGCTGATGGCACAGTTTACAGGCTGTTTTGCTTAAAAATTGGAAGCATCTCTGTCATCAAGGCAGATTCCTGCTCAGCAGCCTCAGGGAATTTCCCCAATAGTTATCAATACACCAGGGCTTTCACAATTAAAACCACTGACTTGAAAATGAGGGGGCAAAGTGCTTAGAAAACTTCAGAGACTTAAATAAAAAGCATTTGACAGAACAACGCTAGTGGGAATTTTCTCCCTGTGGCTCCAAATGCGCAGGAGCAAACAGGCTGCAGGGTCTGAGACGGGCTTCATGCACATGAACTACTCCTAAGAGCAGGCTGTCCATCTGCACATCACCCAGGAGCAACACCCACTACAGCAACAGGTACCCAAGGAACACCAACAGACGTACAGTGGGAGCTGTGATCAACACCAGCCACTTCTTTAAGCATAGGAGCTCCTGAAACCTGGTTTCCCACACGTCTTCTGGACCACACGGATGCTGACAAAGCTTGTCCAAAACTGGGACTTTTAAAAGCTCCCTTTGTCCACTAGATGACTATCTTGTAGTTTTTTCTTTGGTGCAGACATTTTCTTCTGTCTGTTTTCAAAGATCATCACCTCCAGGTCTGCTAGGTGAAGCTGCTAGGTGAAGCAGACCTTCACCTCAGGTCTGCTAAAAATTACTTTAAGGGTTTACCAGTTGTGAAGGAAGGAGGCAGTGGCTAAATCTGTCTGGTCTCCCCTTCAAATTCCCATAATTTCCTTTCAACATCTGCTTTTTATAACTAAAGGTAGCAAAACTTAAAAAGCATCTTTTAAATAACAACAGTAGAAGGTACATACAATTACTGTATTTTCATCCTAAAGGAGCCCAAGAACACACAAAGAACCCTTCCCTTGGTCCTTTCCCTTCAATCACTGGAGAACAGGGAACTCTGAGGATTCAAAATGCAACAACAGACAGCAGGAAAGATGACTTCATGCCTTCCCACTCTTGAAAAAATGTTGTAGCATCTTTACAGATGATGAGAAGAGCAAAGGGAAGGGCTGTGTCCATGGGTGAGGATACAGCCACCAAGAAAGGGGAGTGACAGAAGGGATGGAACAGCAGCATTCCCCTCTGAATCACCTGCAGCAATTCCTCTGCTTTGGGTTTTTTCTCCTCCTTTTCAAATCCTTCCTCTGGGAACCGAGTGAGCCTCTACACTGGAAACGTGAGCCAAATTTACTGGCTGAGGCAGCAGAGACCTGCCTTCAGCTCCCCTTTGACTTTCTTTTTTGGAACAGATTCATTTGCAGAAGCTCCTACAAACGTGGTCCACAGATTACAGGTTGAAAACGTGAAAAAATCCTGGACAGAGATGAAGAATTCACCAAATCCCCAGTGTGAAGGCAGCCTAAATGCAAACTTTCCCTTATTAGACACCTCAACAGCAATATGTTTACCCACTCTTCCTCTGGAGTTCTTTCACATCACCAACGCGCCGCTCCAGCCTACTACAGAGCTTCATGTGGGGACAGTGTGCCCAAAACTCCCAGAGGAAAAACACAACAAGGATTTTCATTTTGGGCCAGCTCAATCCAAAGTGGAATTTTGTTTGTTTTGAGCTGTCCAAGCCATTGACGTGTTGGAGTCCAGTGAAGCATTAACCCGTTTTACTAAGCAAGCAACGCATCCACCCTCTGGGCACACAAGCACCGGGTTTGGCACCAAAATGAAGGCTGGGGCTCTGAAGTTTGGCTCTACACACATACCAGGAGCTATGGAGTGGGTCCCCACACATCCACAGCCTCGCCAGCCCGCTCCCAAGGAGAGGCAGCGCTTTCGAAGGAGCACAAAGCAAAGCAGGCTGGCATCTGCAGAGGTGCCAGGGTTTTGTTTACCTCAGAGCAAACCTGGCAGCAGGGGCCAAAGCCACACTTCTGTGCTCTGTGTTGTGGTGTATGATGCTTGGCAAAGGGGTATGCCTGGAGTGCAAGCCATGAAAAATATAGCGGGAATTCAGCAGCGATACAGGGTTAATACTGATTTCCCTGTGCCCAAGGAGTAGCTGCGCGAGCGGCACTGTTTTGTTCCCGTGCTCTCGCAGGGGATTAGCTGTTGGCAGAGGGTGATGCCGGCAGGAGATCCACCATCCGAGCTGTTTCCTGGCACTGGGATGGTTTGGCTGGAGTTGCTTCTGACTCTTTGCAGAAGTAGGGTTTTTTAAAACATTCCCGAATCCTTGCAATGGCTTTGGCAATGCGCAGAAGCCCTTGCGTCCCAAAAGCCCTCCACCATCTTCCCTGCCGGGCACAAACCACAGAGAAGGACCCCACATGTCTCATTAACACCCAATTAGTGGCCAGTAGGACGGGGACCTTCCTTTTCATCTCCTAGATAGGTGTGCCCTCACTAGACCAGACTGTAGCAAAGAGGTGACACACGTACTGGGGCCACGAGACATGACCCACCCGGGATAACTCTCGCTGTTGCCCCATCCCCAAACGAAGTCCAACAGGGAGCTCTGCTTCCACAGGTTTTATACAGATTAGATGACTTTAATTAATCTTTTATGGTGGATGCCTAGTCCTTGAAGCATTCAAGGCCAGGTTGGATGGGGCTCGGAGCAACTTGGTCTAGTGGAAGGTGTCCCTTCCCGTGGCAGGGGGTTGGAACTAGATGGTCTTTAAGGTCCCTTCCAACCCAAACCAGTCCATGATTCTAACAACTCTAAAATACAGCCACTGAAGCTGTCTCTGCAAAGAAGGTCACTTTGAGGGAGCACACCCCACAGGTACGTGGCTTCTTGCTGCCACCACCCTGCTCAGATTCGGGACAGCATTACCAGGGCTTTAACTGAGCAGGGATTTCTCTCCATCTTCACTTTAAACAATATTGTGCTGTTCCAGTATTGTACCAATGAACTCACAGCGACCCTGTCAAATAAATATTTTTTCCGAGTAACACTGTTTCAAATATATCCATTTAGTATCCTTATTTGAAAACACTGGACAAATTAAATGCCTGTAAAATTTGACTTTCCAGTATTTTGTGTTCAGATAAACTCCTACAACACTCTCTTCCATGGCAGCCAGCCCATATTTCCAAGTAACTACAATTTTAAAAAGCCAACTATGCTTTTCAGTATCTATGCATTAATCATCCCTTCCAGTTTTTTTGAGTTCAAAGAAAAAAGTGTGAGGAAGAGGAATGTGTGCGCAACATACTCCCCCTTCTAAAAAAGCTGCTGCCTAACCATCTCCTATCTCAGCTCTTACCACGTTCCCATCTGCAACCAGGGACCCCCATCAGCTCTATGAGGTTTCCTTATCACTTCCATCAAGACTGGACTACAAGAAGCAATTCTCTGTAACAAAGGAACGGTGAAGCTGGTGAAAACACTACTGAGAGAAGCCCTGTGCTCCTGAAGAAGTCACGTTAATTGAATGTGACTCCAAAATATTTCAGATTCTCAGCAAGGATTTGGTGGCAGAGGAGAACACGCTGTGACGGACCGTATTTCTGACACAGTATGAAAAGCAGTTTCAGTACATGCTGCCAAAAAGTGTCAAATGGGCTAAAATATGTTTGTTGATAGAGAAACAGACGACTCTTCCCAGAGCAGGAGCAGGGATGAGGGCGCAGGTCAGGACTGGGCCAGCTGAGGCCGCAGCCAGCGCAGTGCAGGGCTCTCCAACATTCCCGGTGTTCCCGCGAGCACCCGGGACAAACACTGCCTTGCGGAGTGCCTGATGCACGCCCCTGGTTTTATTGGATTTTCCTTTGCTCTCATATTTTGAGAAAGGTTAAATATGTCAAACATTAGTTTACAAAACCTCTCACACAAATCCTCTTACTCACATGATCTTTCTAAATGGCCCCAATCTCTTCAACCACGCAGACGTGGCTACGAGCTGTGACCACTGATAGGACAAGAGAAACTCAAAGAGGGTGGGTTTAGATTAGATATTGGAAAGAAATTCTTCCCTGTGAGGATGGCGAGGCACTGGGACAGGTTTCCCAGAGAAGCTGTGGCTGCTACATCCCTGGAAGTGTTCAGAGCTGGGTTGGATGGGCTTGGAGCAACCTGGCCTAGTGGAGGGTAACCCTGCCCATAGCAGGAGGTTGGAATTAGATCATCTATAAGGTCCCTTCCAACCCAAACCACTGGACTATTCTATTTCAACCACTACCTCTCACAAACTTCCTGAGCTGCAGGGGGTGAGGGACAACCTCCCCACCTCGGGACACTATGGGCACAGCAGTGTTCACATCTTTTCCATATTTTCTCACCCACTCTCCCCATGTTCTAAGGTCTTGTTTGATCCTTTGTGGCTGAACACTGAGCAGATGTCTTCACCGAGCTGCCCGCAGACCCTCGGGTCTTTTTCCCCAGTGGTTCCAGTTCATTTCAAGCGCAGCAATGTGTGCAAGGAGCTGGGAATGTTCCTTCCCCGGTGTCTAACCTTGCGTTTGGCAGTGGTGACTTTCATCTGACTTAATTCCAGCTCTGTCTTCTCCTTCTGCACAGGGCTGCCTCCCACCAGTGATGCCGTGGCATCCCCCGCTGCCTCAGTGGAGCAAACTCCCCATACACCTCTTTTTTGCAGATTATTGATTAATATATTCAGACACACAGCCATGATACAGATACTTAGAGCAATCCAGTATCAACTTACGCTCTGAAAAAAGCTGGTGCTTTACTTGTTTTCTGTCCTAATCTAGAGCAAGACATTTGTTTAAACAGAGGCTCTTTGAAAATCACAGGCTGGTTTTCCGAGATCCACCACTCTGCTGATGCACTATTTAAAACACAACCCCAGATATGTGATTTTTGTTTTTCTCTGATCTCATCTTTGTCATGTAGATATTTTTAACTGTTTGTTTTGGGGGAGCTAGTACTCAGATGAAGCACACAACTGTCCTCCTCTCTTTTTTTTGCTGTAAAAACCTCCGAGCAGGTGAATCCTGTGGAGCTACACACATTGTGCAGATCCAGGCAGGTAAAACCCTGGTTAGCTGTATGTACTGGAGGCAGAAGAAACAAGAACAGGAGATCACAGAATCACTAAATCACAGAATGGTTTGGGTTGGAAGGGGACCTTGAAGATCATCTAGTTCCAACTCCCAGGTCAGCATGACCCTGAAACTCAGCACAGCAAGGGGGCTTCTCCAAGGGAGCTCCTGCATATCCAAATGTCCTGCTGTGTCCAAGGCAGGACCCATATGGGTGGGAAAGGACAGAGCCTCACCAGAGGTACCCTGAGGACACCTCCCACATCCACGAAATGCAAAGACTAAAGATTTGTTCCTTTTTTAAACTGTAGCACACTATTTTAAAGATTTAGCACATTTTGGGATGGGTTTCTAGAGGTTTATGAGCATGCCATGGTCTCCACAGATTTCTGTCCCCCAGGACCAGGACAACAGCACCTCACCACAGAACGTGCTGAGCCACAGAGATGCCACAAAGTGCCTCGTACCTGTCATTCCTCATCGGCGCGCGCCCACCGCCCACGTCCCGCGTGCTCATCTCCAACACCAGTTTGTGAAAGGAGCTGAGCTGCTCTGGGTATTAACTCGGTCTGGCCTGTGGAAAATGCTGACACAGAAACTGCACGTCTTGTCTCCTCCATCTCCAGCCTCACTCACGGCTGCCTGTTAACCACCCGGCTCCATCCGAGCGAACACTCTCCCGACTGCTTTGCCGCTCACGGGTTTTCCTTCATTTTTTCCCCCACATCTTCCTACAAATCCTCTTCCATCACATCCTTATCCTTCTGATTGCACAGCAGGTTTTACCAGCCCATCTCCTGCCTTCACCTGGGCCGGATTCCATTTCCTGGAGGCTAAAGCTCTTGGGTTTACCTATTTTCACCTGGTTTTACCTGCCCATGGGCAGTGCCAACCTTCCCTCCCAGGCACCTCCCAACCCATCCCGTTAAGGCCAGCAAAGCAACACCCAAGCTGAGCAAGAGCAGGAAACGCCCTGGTGTTAGAGATCTACTTAGTAAGTTGTCAGCCAGGTCCCATGTATCTATTCTTGAGAGCATAAAGATCTCTGTCAGCAGTCAAAACACGGATTTACACCCCCAGCACAATTCCTAGCAGCATTTAAAGATTTTTAACGACCATCCCTTTGTCCCAGGGAGTTAAGCGCTGATCGAATGTCACAACGTGACACATGAATGCACAACACGACGGAGGTTTGACAGGCAGCAACATTGTAATATGATAATTCCTCTTTGTCCCTTAATCGCCTCTGTTTTTTGCAGACTTGATTCACTTACCAACATGTGATCAATCACTGCCTTTTTCAGTGAGATAATTTTTTGCCCTCTATCTAAATGGCTCCTGTCAAAGGGAATCCAGTACTAAATTAAAGCTGATGTGCCTGTCTCTGCCCTTTTGTTTGTTGACTTCTTCTCGCACACAATTGATTTTAAATAGATTTTTTTATGGGTTCCATCACCATTTAAGTATATGTATTTTTAAAAATCTGGCTCCTTGAAATTAACATTGGATACGTAACTTTTAAAAATGGTCTGGAGCATATAATTCAATGGAGAGGAATAAATACAAGGGTACATGCTGGCACGGATATCAAGTCCCCGCTAGATATGGAGTAAGTTACCTGTCTGGATCTTCCCACATGCTCTATTTAAAATGTGAAGACAACAATCAAGTCTTTAGATTTGTGGCTATAACAAAAAGAGGATGGTGTGATTCAACACGAAAGGAAGCAATGCTGAGACCATCACTTGCTCTGAATCTGTAAGAAATCAGGATTTCGCTGAAGATCGCCCAGAACTTCTAAGATATATCTCACTGGAGCTTGCACACCCTGAAGAGCACCTCCTGAATGGCAGGTAAGAGGTCTTGAGCGGCACAAGCACTGAGGAAATGAGAGTCTACCTTTGTGTATAAAGCAGAGGGGTGTTTTTGCAGCTCTCAGGTGACCACGAGACACGCCCCAAACAGCTCTGCACTGCCCGGCGCACAGGTGAAAAGGGCACAGCTGCAACAGCCCTTCAAGCAGAGCCACACACATGCAAACCACCCAAACCTCTGCTTGGTGGCTCTCCCCTCAATTCCCTCAAACACGTTCACACCGCATTCGAAACCTCAAAATTCCACATTCTGCCCCTTCCCTCCAGATCCTCTTTCCAACACCAGCCTCTTCTAAGTTGGGGCTTCCACACCTTGCCCTGATGCCAAACCTCAGCCTGGTGCTGAAGCCAACAGCACAACACCCATGGACCCAACAAAAGTGGGAACCTGCTCTCTGGTTGTCGTGGCTCCTCTGCCCACGTCTGCCTGGCAATGGCTGTCAGGCAAGGAAACTCAGAAATCCCCAGGGGCACCTTCATCCCTCCTATCCCAACCTGTTGCAGCACCTCCCAGCTGCCACCCTTCCTCACCACTGCACATGGAATTTGTTGGTAATGAAACAGGTGATTTCAAAGCTGGCTTAAGATGACGCTTTTTAAATTCACCGATTGAATGACAGTAGATTTTTGGCTGTGACGTGCATTATAAATTATTCTACACGGTTTCAGCACTTGTCCTGGTTAGGCACATAAGGCACTTAAGACTTTGCCAAGATATCTACTAGATACATCATAATGAGCCCTATAATATAAAGAATCACCTCTTTTAATACTTATTTTTCCTTCTTTCTTGAGAAAATCACCTCAACAAAACGCTGGACTTCCAGTTCTTTCAGAAGTGGAATGGTTTCCCCGAAGGGAAAAAAACCCCATAAATTGATGTTTTCATCTTGTGGTTCTATCAGCTTTTTTCTTCCTTTTTTCTGTGCAGAGGAAAAAGGGAAAGAAAAGAGCTCTGCAATGGAGGCATCACCCCTGGGCGAGCAGCATTCCAGCAAGGACGCGTCCATCCACAAAGGGCAGCGGGAGCCAAGGCATTAAAAACACACCGATAAATGAGGCAGGGGGAGGACTGGCTCAGGGGGAAAAAAAAAAAACCCAAAAAACCAACCAAAAAAGGCTCATTTCTCAAAACACATTATTATCGCACAGAACGTATTTTAATGTATTTTCAGCACGGCATCGAGTCCCCCCAGTATCCGCTTTGTGTGTCTTGGCAGTCCAAGAATGCCAACGCGCCCCGTCCTCGGGGTGCCAGAACCAATCTGTTGCCAAGAGACACAAAACTGATATCGCGGGCGTATAAAGCCGTCTTTGGAAACGTATGAAGCAGCCAACGACCTCATGTTCGGGGTTCGACTTAGTCAGCAAGACGTCAAGGAAGAAAAATTAACCTTTTGTTATAAGGTTTAGAGCTGACCATTCGTATCCTCCTCCCGGGGAGAATCAGCCTTCCTGCAGCAGAAACATGCTCGCGGCCGGTACCGCACTGCATTCAAACATCATGGGTTTGGGGGTTTTTTGAGGTTTGCTTTTGTTTTATGAGGCAAAACATTAAGATCCTGAGAGCTGGGGCACTTGGGGGAGCAGGGAGGTTGGGACCTGGGGAGGCTGGACAGGTGATGCATCTTCAGAGGAAGCCCAAGTGCTGGAGCTGGACCTTCCCAACAGCCCTCAATCACAGAATGGGCTAGAAGGGACCTTAAAGACCACCCAGTTCCTCCCCCCTGCCATGGGCAGGGACACCTTCCACTAGAGCAGGCTGCTCCAAGCCACATCCAACCTGCTCTTGAGCACTGCCAGGGGTTGAGTGCACCCACTCAGGTGGGCACACAATGACGTTATTACCTGAGAAGGATTTTAAGGCTCCAACTGTAAACACCCAAAAGGTTTTAGCATTTAAAAATCTAGTCACCAGCAAGTTTTTCAAATATTTATTACTCCAACTGATGAGTAACCTACTGGAGATGCCGCAGAGTTCACCCTCCGCAAACAGCCCTCTGCTTTTGGTTCTGGCACATCTCTCCTGCCTCCAACCTGCAAACTGGGTGCAAACCCTTTCAAAAGGAGTCATTTTTTTCCTCCAGAATTTTCCTGCCACAATTACAACAGCAGATTGCTGCCCTTCCCAGTCACAGAAATAAAATTCAATGCCTTCAGGATTCCTTCAAAATACAAAAATATAAAAACAACACAACTGCTTCTTTCAGATGGGCTCTCTGTGGACTGCGGCTTTTCAGTTTGTTTCACTGAAGTTAAATAGTTGGAAATTAGGAATCTAATTAAGAAATACAGTAATTAACTGTAATTAAGAGTTACAGCAAGATTTAGGGGTTTTTTCCCCTAATGCGAAGTATGAATTTTTACATGTTAAATTAAAAACTCCATTTGGAAACCAAAACGTTAGAAGGTTGTGAAGCAACTAGATATTAGTTTGATATTATACAGGAAAGGTCAAGTTTAAATTATACAACATGTTTAAAACATTAAGTTGTTGCGTAGCTAGCAGCTTTTGCATTTCCAACTAATATATAGATATAAAAGCATATAGATATATAGATACCTCTGTATCCATATCACAGGTGTTCACTATCAAACTACCTTCAGAGACAGAAAATGCAGCATCTCACATTAAATAATTAGGATTTCCAGGTGTTTTTTGTCCCAAGGACTCAGAAGCACAATGCCAGGACTGAAGAGCAAGGAATCTTGAGAGATGGGAGCCTTAGTACAAATAACCAAAATTCAGTTGATAGAGACAGGTTGTGGGTTTTGGAGGGGATTTTTTTGGACTAGCAATAAAACATCTTGATATTATGACAAGAGAAAAATATCCTTTTGTGTTATGAGTCCCCAGTTGTGGGAGGAGAGCCGAGTGGTGCCACACCAGCATGTGGGCAGAGAGAGACAGGGCGGCTGGGAGGGGGTGAGGAGAGTTAATAAAACTCCTACTAGAAAACAGAAAATGAGATTAAAGGAGACATTTTGGCCATGAGGCCTTCTTTCGGCTGGAGAAGGCCTCAAAGCCAAAGTGTCTCTTCTAATCCTATTTTCTATTTCGAGAGTGCATTTTAATAACCCCTTTGTATATGGTACAATGACTTTAGCAAGTCCTATTTTAAGCAGATTTTCCACACTAGAAGGCAAAATGGGTTAAAATAATCGTACCGTACACCTCGCACGCGTGACACTTTGTTTAATCCAGTGTCAGACACCAGGGCCACACAATACGGAACAACGTCCCTGGATAAAGGCGCCTTTCAGGACCAGCAGCCCAAGGCATGGGATGGGGGAAACCAGGCTGAGGAGCACGGCTCCATCCCACCGGCAGCTGGGTCCTTGCCTTCCCACCTGGATGGGGGGGCTTGGCTGATGTGTCCAGGCCCCAAAATTCCTCCTTCTTCAGGCAAAAGCCTGGCATTAGCCACTTCCCACCAGGGTTTGGAGATGGTGTAGGAGAGGAGAGTTGGCATGAGCCAACTGGACCCCAAAGGAGAGAGCTCACCTGCAGCTCCACAGTGGTGTCCCCAACAGCCACGAACTCACTGGCCAAGCTCAACTCTGCCTTGCTAAATTTGAAAAAACTCATGCCTGGATGTTGTTCCCTTCACCTCCATGCACACAAAAACCCCATGAAATTGTACGTCTAGGGGGTAGGGTCCCAAGTTTCTCTTGTGTGCACAAAACTCAGCCTTTTCTGAATGTTAAAGGTGAAAACCTGTTCTCAAGAAGCACATGTGAACAACCCAAGGGAATGCCACCCATGCTGGGGAGTCCAAGTCTCTCCCACCCTGCCACAGGTCACAGCTGGAGCTCCTGCATCAGTAGCTCTGGCTCTCCACCTCCCTGCTCTCTTGCAGTGTGAGTGGTGGAATCACCATCCCTGGAAGTGTTCAAAAACATCTACGTGTGGCAGGTGTGACATGGTTTAGTGCTGAATGGGCAAGACCAGGAGCATGAATTCAGTGATCCCATGGAAAAGGCCATTTCCATGCCTAGAAGAACCCTAACAGAACCCATGGTTTCTGCTAACTGAGGGTGTATGATGAGATTCCCACGTAAAGATCGAAGAACCACAGAATCGTTTGGGTTGGAAACGCCCTCTAAGACCATCGAGTCCAATTGCTAATCCAACACTGCCATTTCCACTAACCAACATTCCTAGAATGTCTCATCTTGACATTTTTTGAACACTTCCAGGTTCGGTGACTCCACCAGTGCCCTGGGCAGATGTTGAAGAACATCAGAAACAAAACCACAGCCATAAAACTGCAAATAGCAAATTGTCAGAAGGTGAACGGATGAGCACACTCAACAGCAAGTGGGATGGCACCAAACCCACGGGAAAAGCAAGGCTGCTGCAAGGACTACTCATCTGTGATGACGAAAACTGAACTGAAACAAGGGAAGCAAATGCAAGTTAGCAGAGAAACTCCTGAAACAAAGAATATGTAAAAGAAAAAAGCCATTTTGTCCTCTCTGTGCAACATCAGTGAGCAGTACCCAACCTCCAGGCAGCACGCAGAGGACCAGCAGTCAAAATGAATTAAGGAGGAGGCCCAAGCGCGGTGGGCAGACACTACCAACCATGCAGCAGCTCCCTGTGCTCCTCAGATGAAGCCCATTGGCCATGCCTGGAGGACAAAGGCAGCAGAGAACTTAAAACCCTCACCAGGTGGACCACCAGCATCAGCTGGGAAATCCAGGGGAAAACACCAACAGGCCTAAACATTGGGTGTCTTGAAGAAAAAAATTAATTATAATAATGACAGGTTAAGTACAACTGAAATTTTTACGCATCCCAGTGGGGCTTCATAGTAGCCAGTGCTCATGGCCAAGGGAATAACATAAAGCAGGTGAGAAATACAAAAATCTATGTAGCATGAAATATCTCTAAGAGACTTGTTTAGCAAAATTAACTAGTAGTTTAATAGAAAAAAGCTTGATGTATGAGAGTGCTCCAATTTCTTCATAGAAATTAACATTTCAATCCTGTTTTTATCTAGAAGTCATTAAACTGTGCAACATGAATTATTGGAACTGTAGCAGAGAATTAACTCTATTCATCAAGTAAGTCCAAACAGTTTAGAGTGCATCTGTAATGAAAAAATAGCTCCACATTTCTATCTCTTCTCATTAAAGTAAACCAGTTTTCCCTCTCTCAGTATATAAAACTGTCTTCTCCTCATGTAATTTATATTACCATAAGCCAGCTCACATTCTAAACTATTACACGCCTCCAATTAATTTTTGCAGCTTTTGCCTGAAAATTTAATGAGATAGTAGTGTATGAACCTGCTGACTCCAGATTACGTGTGTGCTTCCAATATTAATGTTGGCATAAAATAATCTGATACATACTTGATGAGAGCTTTTCACTATTGTGAGAGTAGTTAAGGCAATATGTAAACCAATTCTACTGATTTTCTTTCTCCTCCCACTACGTTTGGAATAAAAAATACCCCCAAAACCAGCTGAACTTATCAATCTGAAATTGCAGAGTCCCGAGTCAAGCGCTCACAAGACAGGGAACATCACCGGTGCTTCCCTGGATGTTTTAAATCAGTCTATTACTCACCTATTAACATTGATTTTAAGGCTATATCTATTTCAAAATACTTTTATTTTTGAATGCTGAAGAACGAAAGGGACATGGAAGTGTCCAAGGCCAGGTTGGACAGGGCTTGGTGGAGCCTGGCCTAGTGAAAGATGTCCCTGCCCACGGCAGCTGGGTGGAACGAGATGACCTTTAAGGTCCCTTCCAACCCAAATAATTCTGTGATTCTATGCTGGCATTTACTTCTCCTGAAAAACAAGGGATTATTTTAAATCGCCCTCAGTGCCACCCTGTGGGTCTGAGCAGCGGATGTGCAAGCCAGAGTACCCTCTGTACTGCCTACCAGGCACTCAAAATCCCACCTGCCACCCCAACATTCGTGACACTTGAGATATTCAGAGTTTGCATTTGTGCTGGAAAACCCAGGTGGGTTTAGAGTCCCAAGTGTTTCCTTGGTTGCTTTCTCTCTGCAGCTCATTTTATGGGGATAACTCTTCCTTAATTTTGCAAACTGTTCTCCAGCACATTAGACAAATAACCTTTTCTTCAGAAGGATACATTCTTTGAGACTAAAATTAAAGGGGAAAAATTGCAATATTGCTTTCCCTAGCGCCTTCAATTTTACAACCTCATATTGGGCATAATATGATTTTAATATCTATGTGCCTTGAGAGAAAAATTGGCAAATACGGCGCCCTCCGAGATCAAATAATTTTATATATAGCCTTAAAAATACACATTTGGCACTATTTGGTACAGCCCTGAATTTATATTTACAGGAAACTATAAACTGCTCGTGGTGAATCATGCAGCCCCTGAAAACATGGATTTTGCACCCGACTCAGAGGAGCAGTGAAGCTGTGCCCAGGGAGCTGGCACAGCCTGGGGAGGCAGAAGAGGGGGGAACCCAGTGGCTTTTGAACTCAGCCCTGTTGCAGCCCAGCACCCTTCCAAGACCACAGGAATAATCTTCATTATCTACCCCAATCACACCATTGAACACCCACATTATCTCTGTGTGACAATAAAGGGAGGAGGATGCAGGGAGAAATTCTGGCTCTGGGAGATGACAATCTGGGATGTGGCCACTGCACATCACTGACCAAGCCAGAATGATCCAGGCTTGTCAGGAGAAGCGGCGTTGCACCTTATATGTGATGCTGAGATGCATGGAGCACCAGAACTAAGGTCTCTTTGAGATAGGAACAACAAACCAGCCAGATAAAAGAGAGAAGGGATGGATGGAAGCGGATGGCAGGAGAAATAATACACAGCAAGTGCGGAGGCCAACGACTGCACATTTTAACGGCTCCCAGTGGCTTCAAATCAATTTACATTTAAAATAAATGAATTAAATCTTATAATCTCTGATACCACTCAACATATTTGCTCCAGGGCACTGAAATTCAAATATTCTTGAGTTCTGAAAATAGGCTTTCACACACGCGCCGTACAAGTGAAGACAAACAGCACCAACCCCAAACGCCACCTCCCTGGTTTTCACATGGTCAAATGGCAAAATTGCTTCCATGGTGTTCAAAGCCTTTTGCTACTACGACTTTTGCCCCTTGCAGTCAATCTCCTGCTTTTCTAAGGCAGTTCTAAAAAGAAAAGTTTTGGTTTTCATTCCAGAAACCCATGTCCATCAGGATGACACCAAATTAACAGAACAAGGGGCACCCACCCCTGGTGGTTGTGAGAACCCCTCCACCTGCACCCCGCTGCCATCCTGGATGGGGCCACACCAGAAACCAGATGATTGCACTGATCTTGGCTAAAAATAATCTTTCTGGTTTAGCAGGCAGCTATTTTCAACTGGGATCTGATTTTCAGCAGGGCTGTCCTCACACAGTTGCTGGGCTGTTCGGCGTGAGGGATGCAGGGGCCTGTAACACACACATGGTGATGGATATAAACACATTTAAATCCACAAGATCTCTCTGGACTCTCTGTTGAGAGTAAGATTCCCTTTTCTTTCTTTTACAGATGTCCCAAAATCAACCATGCATTTTTTCTTTTTTTTTTTTTTT
>VZRE01009646.1:200693-233915 GCA_013396775.1 Cephalopterus ornatus
TTTTTTTTTTTTTTTTTACACATACATGCCCTTACACTTTAACAACTGCTCGTACCTTTGCACGTCAAAAGAAACATGTAATTAAATTAAGAGATGCACACACTCTTTCTTTCCTCCTGTCTCTTCGCCTTGAGTGCCACACCAGATAGCAAATCAAAATCTGCATTTAAATAGAATATTTTTAATGTATGAAAGTGGGCGGCCTGAGGGTAAAGAGGTATTGCATTCACTCACCATATGCACAAAATTGCATTTAAAATGTGATACTATGTTTTAAAAATTTATTGAATTTTTTTTCCTCATTCCAGTACCTTTATTTTATTGTAACAAAATCTTCTGCTCTGCGGAGATTTTTGTATCAAAGCCTGCTAATAAAAATAATGTGATATTACATCATTTGATCAATTTAATCTCGAGAAAAGGATGATATTCAATCACATCTCATAAGTCACTATCTCTGGTAATTCCGGCCATTATTCAGTGCGAAATTCAAGCAGTCGGAATTCATTAACATAGGGCTGCTACAAATCTGCATTTTTTAGACTTTGTCAGAAAACGCAGCAGCCCGAACTCAGTGACCTGGATCTAACAGCCTTTCAGCCGAAACGGCCTCGCTCCCCAATCCCGGCTCCCTTCCTGCGCCGGGACAAAGCCGCGCTGCCACCGACCAGGTCACAGCCGCAGAGCCAGAGCCGGGGTGGGCTCCGGCAAACCCTCCCCACCGAGCTGCATCCAGGGGGTGCAGCTGGTGCTCCCGAGGTCGGGGCTGGGTCCCTGCAAAGCGAGGAGCTCTCCCACGAGCAGCCGAGCGCTCGCACCGAGTGACATACGTTAGCGATGAAGCGTCGCATCCCATCGGACAGGCCGCGGGGTGCCGGGGACCAAGCAGTGTTGACGCTGCGTTATCAGGTCAAGCACCTTCGGGAAAAGGGAAAGGATTTTTTTAAATGGTGGATTTTGAGGTAACTGGAAGGAGAGGCTGCTAAAATCACGGGGAGGTTCATGGGCATGGCGGAACCCCAACCTTGCGCCGCAGAAGCCAACAGCAAAACACCGCCAAAGCCAGCGACAGCAAAATCCAGCCATGGTTTAGCAAAGCCCTTGGTGTGATGATGCTCAGTGTGTCTCTGCCGCAGGTTTCCATACCCTACCCGCCTCCCTGAGCCCCTTTTGTGTTGCTCGTCATCCTTTGTTGCCCATGCAGCCCTTCTGCTGGCCACTCAGCAGCTTTTCTGCCCGGCCAGGAGCAGCATCCCACCAAAACACTCCCAAGCCCAGGACCATGAGACGTCCCAAGCAGGAACATGCACTTTTCTAGGTACTTTCCATTGATCCCATCCATAAAATCATTATAAAAATAACGATTTATTTCTAATTAGAGCATATTTTGCTGATCAATAACCTCACTTCTTCACTGTACGGGCACTCTGAGAAAAGTTAATACCACAGTGCCTGCGCTTATTGCTGTACAAGGGGCACAGTCACTGTACAGGAACAGTATCCAGGCCAACCTCAGTGGCATCGGTCCTGGTTACCAGGGAGGATCTCATCCACGCTACCACATTCCTCAGTAGCTGTAAAAATCACAGTGATATCCACTCCATAGCTCTGGAGGGCTGGTGAGTTTGAAGCAACTACAGTGCTTTGGGTCCAGAGGCACCTTCAACAGGCTAGAGATCACAGCCTCACACGATGGGCTGGGTTGGCAGTGACCTTTAAAGATTGTCTAATTCAACCCTCAAGGCTGCAGAGAGTTTCCACCACCCACATACTTCACACTCCAGATACAATGGCAGGTCCTACTCTACTCTTATGCCTGTAGCATTAAAAAACCACTTTGGTTTGCTAAATTTACATTAGTTTCCCCATTTAAAAAAAAAAGAAAAAAAAAAGATATTTCAGCACAAAATCCTAGAATGGTTTGGGTTGCAAAGGACCTTAAAAACAATTTAGTTCCAACCCTTTGCTGTAGGCACGGACACCTTCCACTAGCCCAGATTGCTCCAAGCCCCGTCCAACCTGTCCTGGAACAATTCCAGGGATGGGGTAGACACAGCTTCTCTAGGCAACCTGTGCTAGGGCTTCACCACCCTCACAGGGAAGAATTTCTTCCCAATACCCCATCTAAATCTACCCTCCTTCAGCTTAAAGCCATTCCCCTTACCCTGTCACTGCATGTCCTTATCAGAAGTCCTTCAATGACTGTATCTACTATGGAGCTTCTGCTACTGAAAACAGGATGAAGAGAAATTAACTGCACCCAGTGAACACTTCTGTATCAGCATCAATTTCTGGAGAATGGGCTTTTTCTGCCCAGTTCTCACTTCAAACTGAGATCCTTTTCTATTTTCTCCATCCTTTGGCAGATACCAGTAAAACATCCAGCACTGACAACAGCCCCACTGCAATAGCCAAATGCAAGTCAGATCTGTACTCCTCAAGACTGTGCCTAAGAGAAAAACCATCTCCTAAGACAGCAGCTTAAGCCCACAGAGAGTAAAACCCCACCCACATCCACCACCGACAGATTCCTGCTCTTGTTTGAAAAATATTAAAGTGCACTGACAGTCACACAGATGCAAATCTTCAGCAAAACTCTGAGCCCCGAAAGGTGAAAGCTATTATATGAGAGACCAGATGAGGCTGTTGCCATTCCAGAATAAAATGGTAATGTGCTGTTGGTAGCGAGTGGTACATTGTTTTAACGTGTTGTGATATTTATAAATATATGAAGTTTAAATAATCAGATGACAGAGAGTTCCTTTTCATCTCCTGAATGTTTATTATTCTTCACACATTAGCACTTTTTCCCCCAAATGTTATATCTTCTGCCATTTATAATTAATTTTAACAGCTTCTGCAACTTATCCCACAGGTTGTTGCTGTTTCTTTTAAACAGCATGCTGCTGAGAAATTGATTTGTTTGCTCTGTGTGCCTACAGAAATCACGTTATGAAATATGCATAAATGTCATTTCTTGGGCTGCTTCTGAGGATTAGCAGAGAAGAAAAGCTTGCTGAGGAAAAGGAAGAGACAAACAACAACAAAGCCCAACTTAGCACTTAAATTCAGCCACATCCCTGGCCAAATGAAGCTCCCTCACTGCCCCAGTCCTGAGGGGGGAAGAGGCAGCAGGAGACCCCAGTGCCACGGGAAGTGCCTCCTCTCCCAGTAAACAAGTCGCTGCCAATGCAGAGGGGAGTTAATGAAGCTAATTAATCCACAACGAAGTGCTCGTGCCCCCCGAAAGCCCTCTCGCAGCCGGAGGTCGGGAGAAGCCCCGGGGTGAGCTGTGGTGGGGCTGACCAGGCTCCACCACCACTCCCAGAAGGTCTCCTCACACCTCCTCATCACACCTCCCCGCTGGGCAGCCCAAAGCCTGGGGGGGATGATCAGCCACAGCCATCTCTCATGGGCACGGATGCACTCCTGCTCCTCAGGCTGCTCCCAGTCCCACGGCAACATGGGAACCCCCCGAAGGAACACCTCGGTTATGGTTCTGACAGTGTTATGTTTTGATACAAACGCATTATTTGCAGGTTTTTCCAACAGTCATCATTTCATACACGTGCATGGGTCACTTATGCTATCAGAGCAGATTCTATCACCAGCCCTTGCCCATTCACAGCCTGTAAACAGGTCCTGCACATCCTTGCTTTCCAGCACAAGTAACCCCAGCTCGAGAATCCCATCATCCAAGGGGTAGCACAGAGCTCACAGATAGCACCTGAGATGATCAGGCTTTCATGAAGAGTTTTTATTAACAAAAACAAAACGGCCTCACAACCATGCAGCCCAATAGCACAGATTAACCTGAGTTAGAAGAGATCCACGTGGATCATCCAGTCCAACTCCTGACCCCACACAGGATAACCCCAAGAATCCCACCATGCCACAAGATACGCTGTGATCCTGGCCTAAGAAAACACAGCACCATACACGGATTCAGATAAAACCAACTTTTCTTTAAAGGCTGGACCCTACTCTTTGGGATCAGAACAGGACCTTGTCCCCCTGTGCCCACTGAGGCAGTGGCAGCCCCCACACGAGCCGTAGGATGCGACGGCAGCCCGAGATGGAAGGCATCTTTCCCATGCTATCTCCCACTGCAAAACATATTTAATGACAAGTTCTGAAATGCAAACCAGATATTTTTCTCAGAGACTTCGTTAGACACATCACTCTCCTATATTATTACAGAGAGCTGTCAAAACAGCCTGGTGGGAAAGCTCTTCCCCAGACATGCACAAGTATAAATTGTCATAGTATAAAGTAAATTCCATTAACAGCTACATAGTCATTATTTTGCATAATAAAAGTAAAGGCTCTTTGCTTGTGATCTATGTATTTACGACCACCGAACCAACAAGCACTTTCTCTTTTCTGATGCCTTTGTTAAAATTACAAGATAATTGGTTGCTGTTGCAGATATTAATGTCTGATAACAAAGTGCCTAAGGCAGGAAAGCTGAAGTGGTGGTGAAACAGCACCAAGTGACAAAGCTCAAACTCCTGCTCTCTGAGAAGGAACCAAACCAACTCAAAGAAAATAATAATTTTTAATTCGTAGCATCACAGACATTATTTGAATGAAACATATTGCAAATTCTGGGCGGCACTTTTTAAAAACACACTTTAAAAACACACTTCTCTTAATTCTGGCTATGAAAAAAAAAACCCCAACCAAGATAATTCAAGCCCTTTTCAATGTGCAGAATATCCCAATATTCTCAAGGATATTGAAGAATCAGTGACAAGTCCTGAGATAACCCGGGTAACTTCTCTGCTCCAGAAACAAATGTACTGCCATCCATAAGGAATTCTGAGATAACAGGAGTTCTCAATGTTTAGTGCCAATGCATTCCCAGAAGCCCTGCACTTCCAGAGCATGTCCATTCTGGTTGGTAGGATGAACGATGGTACGCACAAATACTCTGCTCTCTCCGAGTTTACACACAGTTGTGTTCATGAATAAAATTGCAGCTTCAAGCCTCGACCATGATGAGCAATTGGGAACCTCGCTGTTATAAATACCATGCCAATTGCAGCAAGCTGGGTTGGGGATAGCGTATATTATTTATTACAACTCAGTCTGTCATGGAATTAGGCACATTGAGCCAATTTCAATATGAGCACTGAGGGAAGAAGAGATTACATTCAAATTAATAAAGTTGCTTTGAAAGCAAAACAATGTCATCTTGTAGGGCTTTTTTCATAAACTGGCTCACTGATAGGAAAACAACCTGCAGTTTACCCACCTTCTCAGTCCTCTCTGCCCTCCTGCTGGGAAATCTGGGACATTTCTGGCATTGCCTCTGAGAAACTTGATGGCAATCACTCAAAATCTCAAAGACCCCAAGGTGTAAATAAAAAGCAGACACAAACATCTGTACCTGTGACAAAGGATTCCTCGCTGTGGTCGTTCACTTTTAGTTTTTTAATTATTCTTCTGTGATGGACACGATACCATTAATTTAATTTCAACTTGCATTTCCTATTAGTATAATCTACCGAGTTATCTCTATAGCAGGAGCAAAATCACTTTACGGTGAGCTATATCACTTCAGAGTTAATTACATGTATTTGGGGTTTGATAAATGAAAATAGGGGCCATGATTAATTGAAGGACAATCAATATGATCCAGCTATTAGACAGCTTGATGAGGTATCCAGAGTATGAATATAATCTATAGTAATCAGCTAATTGAGGACTGTGGACTAAAAAGATTTTAGGAAATCCCAGTTTCAAATGGAAAAACATCCCAATAAAATAGATGAAGGAAGGATGTTCACAAAACTAGGAAGGTGTAAGGCCTGTTTCTATTTCTGTTAGTTTTGAACAAAAAAAATTTGCTTCACTGGCTTAAAAAAAAGTTTACAGTGATAAAATATGGAAAACAAGATGAATTTGGTAAGTGAATCCTAAACTGCATTTCTTATTTACATCCCCCCCAAACTCCCTGAATTGTATTTTACTCGTTTCTGGAGGTGCCGGAGATAGTTTAACAGTTTCATTAAAACCGCTCTATTTGTCTTGGTTTAGCCACATCCCAGATCAAACAAACCAGTCAAACAGTTGAACAAATGAACCTTTTCCATCTCTTTTGACATGAAACCAAGTGTGCAAACCAGTCACACACCGTTGTGGGTCAGGCTGGTGATTTCAAAGGAGAGCTCAAGAAGAGAGAAAGGAATCCATAGGAGTAAAGCTGGAGTGTTACACATGTTTAGGAAAATATGGAAGTGGCAAGTGCAATCCATAGGCCTGTGGTGTCTAAGTACTATTAGCATAAATGCTGACAACTGTTAATCTGCTGTAACCCTGATTAATGGTTGCAGTTGTCCATTAATACCAGGCATTTTAACTTACTGCTAAAATTGATTAGTCAGTTAAGAATTCAATCCTAAGGCTCAATAAAGCTGCACTTTCTCTGCAAGTGCAATATGGAGTGAGGTGGTGCATCCAGCAGCACCCACGTGCATTAGGAGAGGCAGAGGAGAGGAGCGTGGTGCCATTCCCGGCTGGCATGGCCAGTGCATCCATCTCCATCCTTCCCACATTCCTCCTGGATTAGTGTGAGAGGTGCAGATATGCACGAGTTCAGCAGTTTTGGGGAAACCCACCTGGGCATGGCCAGGAGCAGCGCCCTGGGCTGGGATGTGACACCGGGAAGGGCACTGCAGATGGAGCCTCCTTCAACAGATGGGTCTGGTGTGATCTTAACAACTGCTCCTCTTCTCCCTAAACACCAAGCTGTGTTTTTCTACCTTTTTCAATCCATAATTTCCATTATTATTATTATTATTATTTTCCTACCCCATTTGCCTTCGCAGCACACCAGTCACGGTCCAGCATGTACAGAAGGGACTCACTGAACACCAGGGGGAAATGTCAGTTTGCTACAACACTTATTTTTTCCTAAAATGTAACACGGGGGTACAGGATTTCACACCACATTACTGCACTGTGCTGCCTGCAATGCCATGGCTACGGATCTCTCCCAGCTCATGCTGCAAACCTTTCTTTCCAGGGGGGTCTCTGCCATGGATACTTCAAATACCTGAGGCAAGGATTTCTGCATCCAAAAATCAGGTCCTGGGCCGCACCTGAAGCCTGGCAGCTATCGGGGATGCTGCAGAAGGAAACTGAAGAGGCAGCATCAGTGTGGAAGAGATGAACACTCACTGCCAAAAAATACCTTGTTCGTGAGAGAAATATCTTTTAAAAGCTGTCTTCAAATTCATGCTGGACAAAGGAGTTATTTTCTGAACAGGTGAAGCCAGGTAAGTAACTCTGAGGTTCTCTTTGCCAAGGGACAGGTGTTTTGGAACCAAAATCACACTACCTTTCCTGGAGTACCAGGTCACTCTAAAAAATCCTAGAATCATAGAATTACAGAATGGTTTGGGTTGGAAGGGACCTCAAAGATCATCCAGTGCCACCCCCTGCCATGGGCAGGGACACCTTCCACTAGCTCAGGTCGCTCCAAGCCCCATCCAACCTGGCCTTGGACACTTCCAGGGATGGGGCAGCCACAGCTTCTCTGGGCAACCTGTGCCAGGGCCTCCCCACCCTCACAGGGAAGAACTTCTGTACATCTAATCAACCTTCCTTCAGCTTAAGGCATTCCCCCTCATTCTATCACCACATGCCCTTGTGGAAAGTCCCTGATGACAGGGATAAATGACTGAAAAATAACCCTGGAAGCAGCAGAAAGAATATGCTTTCAGCACTGGCAGCACCAACTCTCAGCTGCGGATCCAGAGATCCCACTTCGACCTTTGCACAGGATTATGGAGTTGTGTTACTGTAAAGGCTCTCTAAGCACACCCTCCTCCAGCATCCCTGTACAACCAGAAGCCCCTGGAGACAGAAGCAGTAATTTGGAGTGCTCAGGGAGTACAGAAGTGGAGCCTGGGGTAAGATGCACACAGATGCTGTTTTCAATTAACATTTTCTAAGTGCTCTTAAAAGCAGACTGAAGAGGTGCTGGGCTGACCAAGTCATGGTCCTGTTCCAGACACATTCAGCCAAAGTCTTCTGAAGCTGACTCCAGGGAGGTAGGAACAAGTGTCAAGATTGCAGTTTAGGTGAATTTAAGATTCCTGTCCATGAAGACTTCCAAGGAAGTTCAAGTCCAGTGCCACGAGAGCTCCCACTAAGAGAAGGAACTAGACCACCACCATCTCACCCACGGTGAACCCCACAGTGGTATCAGCACCCTGCAGGCTGCAGCCCAGCTCTCCCACAGATTCACTGCCCACCAGTTCACCAGGATCGCTTCCTAACTTTCCCATATGGCCCCTATACATGGGCCCAGAATGGTTAAGGGCACTGAGTATATTCAGGTCCTGCTGCACCCTCCTGTATCCAGCCACACATCACAGTTAACAGGAGTGCCAGCAGGCTCTGGAGAGGGTCTAGGACTGGACACACTGCTCACTGCCCATGTTACTTTAAACATTTCAGAGGGACAGTAAAACTCATTAACATACTGTCAGAGAAAAAAGACACAGGAGAGAAAGGAAACTCCAGCACAACAAAATACCTGGAAGCCACCAAGGACTTCAGAAAAAAATCCACAGCTGATTCATAAGGACAAACCAGGATACAGTCCAGATTTTTTCATTATTTACCTGACCAGCAGCCTGGAAAACAGCACTTCTGCAACGGCAGCACCCGAGGACATGATCTGATTTTTTGTGATCTGCAAGACCAGATGCTGTGGCTGTTTCTTTCAAGGTCAGGCTGGACAGGGCTCTGAGCAGCCTGATCCAGTGCAAGGTGTCCCTGCTACCAGCAGGGAGGTTAAATACATGACATTTAAAGTTTCCTTCCAACCCAAATCATTCTGTGATTCTATGCTTCTCTTCTCTGGTACTGTGGGCCTCAGCACAGGAGGGTCCACTAGGGATTGTCACATCACTGTAGGACAATCCTAAGATTGATCCTGGCACGAGAACAGAACCAACGGCCACACAAACAGTTCCTCCTGGTCTCAGTTAAGCACTGCTCAATGCTACAGAACCAGCCACTTGGAAAATAAAGTTTGAAGAGGAGTTGGCACAACGGAGCCTGGGATGGGTGATGAAGGAGCAGGATGGACAACAACAGGCAACCAATGTGGCTACACCCATCCCAGTCCAGGGGCTTCCCAGCTCCAGCTTGGGCCCTCCAAACCAAGCAAAGCGGCACTGGGAGCCCCCACCAGCCCATCACCCATCACCCTGTAATGCTGCAAGGAGAAGAGAAAGCTCCAAGGAAAACCTTAGAGTCCCTTGCAGCACCTAAAGGGGCTCCAGGAGAGCTGGAGAAGGACTTCAGATAAGGGCCTGGAGGGACAGGACAAGGGGGAATGCCTTCCCACTGCCAGAGGGCAGGGTTAGATGGGATATTGGGAAGGAATTCTTGGCTGTGAGGGTGGTGAGACCCCGGCACAGGTTGCCCAGAGAAGCTGTGTCTGCCCCATCCCTGCAAGTGTCCAAGGCCAGGTTGGACGGGGCTTGGAGCGACCTGGGACAGTGGGAGGTGTCCCTGCCCATGGCAGGAGGTTGTAAGTAAATGATCTTTAAGGTCCCTTCAACCCAAACCATTCTGTAATTCTATGAAAGCTGCTCGTGTTCACAACCTGCACATCCCACACAGGTCATAATTACAGCAGCAATAAAGCAATGGCCTCCTCTGCAAAGCCCTTTAATAACATTAATGTCTGTCAGGCCAGGCTTTAAGTGTTAACATACGGGGAAAAGCCAAATAACTTAATATTATTGTGTGTGCGTCTGAAATAACACTCTGCGAGGCCTCTTATATCAAACATTAAACCTGCTTAAGAGAAGACATGTGAGCAGAGTCAATTATTTTGCAGTAATTCTTCATATTGAATGAGGTATTTTGAAATTGGAAAGTATATGCTGTCACAGCATAACTCTTCACATCTTTAAAAGCTCGTTTTCTGTGAAAGTTAGTTAGAAAAACAATAATATTAATGTGAAATTATCCTTTATTCAGCAAGAGGCTTGAAAATTAATTCTTCCCATGTTTGTAGACAGTCATACTCACAACATTATACCAAAGGTCCTATCAACACTTCATTATAAACTTCTCCCCTTATATTCAGGGAATTAAAAAAATCTCTGCCTAGAGGGGATTGTTTTCATAAACTCACTGCACAGGGGTCTCAGTACAGGCAGGAATGTTTATGGAAAATCTGAGATTAGAACATTTTGAACTGGCTGGTTTCAAGTTGCACACATGTAAATCTATAAATAGCCCGGAAAATGCGTGTATGAAAAGTAAAGAAATAACACACTGTGCAAAAAAAACAAGTTTGTCATTACAATGGAAAATGAACAGTTTTTTCTATTTGACTAAAAATCTAATTTACTATGAAGCCATTCCATTTTGCTGTTAGATTGCCACAGGTGTTATCTCCAGGAGCTTTTAATAGCAGCTCGTACCCAAAGCCCTCGGAGGGGCTCTCCAGGCAGGTTTGGAGCAGGATGGGTTTACCCTCCCAGCGACTCCCCTAGGAGCAGAGCTGGGTCACTGCTTTGAGACAACACCTTGAAATGCAAATAGGAATTCAAACACAAGCCAACAATTTCAAAGCACTTAAAAACCAGTGAGACCCAGCTGCCAAAATGCTGTGCAGTGCCTGGGTGCACTGGGCAGGAACATGACAAACTGGGCTTCACTGACCTCCTCCCAACATCACAAAACTGGGCAGACGGAGGGGATAACACTCCAGGGATATGTTCACAGGAGGAAATACACAGTGGGATGAACAGGCTGAGGGAAGGAAAGAGCATTGGAAGCTGCCAAAAGAATTCTGCTGGCGCAGCTCAGGGTCGTGTCCTGCCACCAGCAGCAGTGGAAGGCTGAAGGATCAGACAGTGGTAGGGCAGACAGCACTTCTATTGGGGCAGTGCACCTTTACCTACCAGTTACTCCCTGAGTATTCACTCTTCTAAAATAGAATCATCTTGGAAATAGCAATGGGGATCTACAACCTCGCAGCTCCCACAGCAGAGGCAGAACTTCCTGACCTCACCTGCTTCTTTGCAGGGTCAGCCAGGTTTGCCCCAGGTACCATCCTCACTGCCCCTTCAGAGAATCCCAGAATGGTTTGGGTTGGAAGGGAGCTTAAAGATCATCCCATTCCACCCCCCTGCCATGGGCAGGGACACCTTCCACTAGCCCAGGTTGCTCCAAGCCCCGTCCAACCTGGCCTGGAACACTTGTAGGGATGGGGCAGCCACAGCTTCTCTGGGCAACCTGTGCCAGGGCCTCCCCACCCTCACATGGAAGGCTTCATCCCTGTTATCTAACGTAATCCTGCTCTCTGTCAGCTTGAATCCATTACCCCTCTGTCCTATTCAATGGCAAACATTGCACTGGAGTGGATGAGGAGCACTCACAACCTCCCAATGTCACCAAATGGCCATGAAATGTTCCATCAAATGGAACATCTGCAACCACAACAGCACAGTCCAGACCATGCTCGACAGCAAACAGCTCAGCATTTACACAGCATCCTCAGAGCTCTGGAAAGTGTTCACATACTAAGTACAGAATCCACCAGCAGAGTTTCAGCCAGTGCTGCACTTCAAGCACAAAAAAAGTCCTCCAGAAACGAAGATCTCCCTCCTGCCCACATCTCACACATCTTTATAGTCCAAGCAGTGAGACAAAATAAGCCTGGCTGGGAGAAAAGGTGAGGAAAGAGGGATGCACTTAGATCATCAAGTCCACTGCCCCCATCCTGCACTACTTTGCTCTACCATACAGTAGCACAAATATTTATTCCTGCATATACTTTGTTGATTTGCACCAAGCATAGCAACTGCCATGTCCTGACAGGGAACAAGGAACACTGATGGAGGGTAGTGGGTCAGCAAGAGCTTTAAAGACAGCAATTCGGTCTGATGGATAAAATATATAACACAATCTTAAAATTAAAATTAAATTAAAATTAAAATTAAAAATTATTTTAATTTGGCCGACTCGGGATAATCCTACACTCTACAACATTAGGGCTTTGGCCAGTGTGGCACTGCAATCTCCTGAAATCTCATTAGCTCAGCTAACTGCACTTTGCCTCCACTTTCTTCTAATTTTAGATTTAAACTCTCTGCAGGTTGAAACCAAATTTTAAACATTACGCTTTGCTGAAATGTAGTGCAAGTATATTTTTCCTTTGGAAGAGGCAAAGATGGATTATTTTACTTAGAAAATGAAGTTCCCGGGATGTTAATATACCAGGGCAAGCTCTGCTTTCCCAGTTCAGAGGGAAGGGGATGGTGAGCAGAGGCAGCGCCTGGCTGTTGGTACTACAGGATTCCTCGGAAAATCCTGCTGACACAGCTTCCTCTTCATCTTTGTCTCATATCAAGTTAGTAGTCGATGTGTTATTTTAACAGCATGACAACAACTATACAGAATGTCAAATAGTTACCTTTTATCTGGAATTTTATTCCTGCCATATATTTCAATGGGAATATACAACTTAACGTCGCAACATATTTCACACTGAAATGGGTAATAAAAAAACTATAGACTGTGCATTTCCCCTAAAATATAAAGGAGGAATACACTGAAAAAAAAAAAACAACTACTCGTTGTCTTCCAAGATCTCCACACCAATCTACCACGTCTGAACTATAAACATTGCTGGGAATATTTTCAAGGTTTTTCTCCACCCCCCCCCAAATGAAATAAAATATAAAAATAAAATATACTCCGAATCTAGAATCTTTTGCCCAGCCTGAGTTTCAGTTGCAGCCTGATGTAAGGATGGAGACGGAGGACAAATCCTTCTGACTACACTTTGGTCCTATCACAAGAGAGATCTTGGTGTCCCTCAGCCTGAAGAAAGGTGTTTTCAATCCCCAAGGAAGGAGAAAGTCAGGACCTGGAAATTTTACATCAGCAGGTGCAAAACAAAATACCTCTATTATCTCCTCTACCATTTTCCATACACTGGAGGTGCACTTAGAACCTTCTGGGGTCTCAAAACACGCATGTAGAATCACAGAATCATAGAAGGGACCTTCAAAAGCCATCTCGTTCTACCCCCTGCCATGGGCAGGGACACTTTCCACTATCCCAGGTTGCTCCAAGCCCTGTGCAACGTGGCCTTGGACACTTCCAGGCATGGGCTGTCAAATGCCTCCCCAGCTGTCAAATCCAATGCTTTCAGCAAACAGCAAGTTCCTGTGTATCTTCAGATGGATATATTTTCTCTTCTAAGGAAACTACAAACCAGGCAAGAAATATTCCCTGCCCCTTTCCAGACAGATGACAGCTGGCTAATTAGTGAAATTATAGCTTTGTCAACATCACTTCATGGCCTCAACCCCTCTTGCTGTTAAAAAAGGAAAGAGCTGAAAGACCCAAACTCCTCCAGATATTTGAGTTTACCCAAAAAAAGTCTCCCTCTTCGACGGAGGCCTGACTGTCAGAGCTGAGACAGTCACAATGTCTACATGGAGCAGTCTCCAGGACTGCTCTAGCATGGGGATCTTTGCACTGCTCTGCACTGGCCATCTCCTACATCAGTAATTATATACAAATATATCCGCTGGGAACATGAAGAGGACAGAGAAGTTTTAGAAGATGGTGAGAACAGGAGCTACCTCAGATAAAGAATGCCTGACACATTTTCCTGTTAGACGATGGATTAACCTGAGGACCATCAGGTTTTTGAGATTTCCTCTCCAGCACCCACGCTGCTTGCTTGCTCTGTCCTTGCTGTGCACACCTTTGTCCTCCAAAAGGTACCTCTATCTACCAAATAAATGATCAGACTATGCCTTCTGATGTATCTAGATCTTTGGTGTTAGGTTGGGTCTGCCTTGCAGCAGGACCTGCCGGGCACTGGTGCACACTCTGAGAGCTGCAATTAACTCCCAGTGCTGTAACTTTTTTCTGATCAGTGAGCACTTTAACAAGAATTACTAATTTAGTTCTTGATGAGGCTAAAAAATGGAAAAGGCAGGTATCACTTGAGCTGTACAAAGCCAGACAGTGCTCCAAGGCTAGCACCTGAGCAAAGTGCTCCACTGTCAGCTCAGGGCTTGGCACAGGAGCCTGCAGGTCCAGCTCCGACCTCCTCCAGAGGAGGTTACTAGTAACAGCACTACACTCTGTGCTTCTTCTTGGCTTTTAGAATCTGCACAACATCCTCCAGCCTGATGGAGCTCACCCAGAGGCTGCCTGCTCACCCTGGGACATGAGTGCAAGACAACAGGGCACCTCAAAGCTTTGCCAAGCCCTTCCCTATCCATAGCAGGGCAGGTACAACCTGACAGTTTTGACCCTTTTTGGGCCAGGCATGAGTTTTTGCCCAGCAAATCCATGCAGCTTGCAGACATCACAATAGAAACAGAGCTGAATTCCCCGGTTCTGTTTTTTGACATTGATTCCACTCCCATTGCTTCCCCTCTCAGCAAGCAAGAAAGCCCAAGCCCCTGGATGGGGATCCATCCTGAGCCAGGTGACACCACTTGATGACACACAGCTGGTGACAGCAGGCTTTTGCTCGGGGGGCTTGCCCAGGATCACTGCTCAATCTCCTTCCTTGACAAGCAGCCTGTCCTGGAAGGAGGCTGGTGCTGCTGGAAGGCTCGGCCGCTGCAGCTCCAGCCCGGGAGGTTCTGCTGGCAGAGGCAGGGAAGAGCAGGTAGCTGCTCCAGTGAGTGCCTGCACAGCAGCACAGCAAGGACAGCACCCCTGCCAGGAGCCAAAGCTCCTTATCTTCTGGAGACCTGCTGGGCTGCTTCCAATATCTGCCCTTGATGCAAATGCTGTCAAAGCTGGAGTACAGAGCACCAAATCTAATGGCTTTTCCTCTCCCCTAGGCGAGGTTTCACAGTTTTAGCCCAGTAGCTTCATCACAGTGACTTTGGTCCTCCATGAGATAAACATCCAAGAAGACACAAGTCTACCACCACCCCAACCACCTTGGCTCTTCCATGGGAGCTGCTCCCTTCACCCCAGCAAGACCTGGCCAACCCCTTGGCTCTGTTAATGAAACCAGAATGGCAGCCCAAGGTGGAACACAAAGACCTGGAGGTGGAGAGAGCCAACAACAAGCTGATGGCTATTTTGGAAGGATCTGAGTGGTGATTTATTCAAGAGATTTATCAGTTCACCAACTTTGCGAAGCTTCGGAGATGGTAAAAATGTAACAAGTGAGTCTCTTGCATGAATAAAAAATTACATTTTACATAAATTAAATATATAATTTGATTAAACATGTTTATGTCTCTGCAGTGACATTTAGAATAGGAAGTATTCATTTTCTGTTTTGAAAGGAAAAAACTCTTTCAAATGTAATTTGAAGCTGTCAAACCAATCTTCTTTACAGATCTTTTAAATGTCACATACCTTCGAAAGGGGATGGCAGATTCCTTTTAAATATGCAATTGCAAACAGTCCAAGCAAAATCAAGAATTTATTAAAATATGCTACTGACATTTATACTGATTAAGTATAGCCCTTTCCTCACTCCCTTTCGATAGACTCCCCTACAAAAGATGTGTCACAACAGCTCCTATTAACTCTGAGCTCGCTCTAATTCCCTAACACACAACCAGCCCTTCCCAGCCGGGAAAATCCAGCTGCAGGAGAGAACCTCTTGTTCTATACGGGGGCTAATTTGAATTTGTGGTTCCTTTACATGAATAATTGTACTTTTTGGTGATTTCTTACCAGCATGCCTGAAATTTATAACCAAAAATATTAACTGCACTTACTTTAAATCAAGTGCAGCACTGCACCTAATGGCTTTAAATGGAAGAGCGTGTTAATCATACGCGTAAAGAAAACCCACCACAACTCATTCCCGACAACTTTACGGGAGCAACCTGTAATGTTTTGTTTTATAATCACAATATCTATCCTCAGATTATTCATTATTTTCCCCACTTAGAGTGTATTTCTGGATTGGTTTTCCTTTCCCTTTCCTACCAGTGAATGATCAAGTGCAGCAATGATGGCAGCTCCCGTTCTCAGCTGCTCCCCGTTGACATACTGGACGTTTTAGGGTCATTTTATTTTCTTTAGAAGACAAAGAATTTAATGATTATTTCTCCTCCTCTGTCACCAGGTCAGTGAAGTGCATGGGCATAACTCTCATTAGCATTAATGGAAATCCCCACTGTAAATTCTCTCCTGTGAAGCAACATTAAGAGCAAGGCCATCCTGAGCAAGCACACTCAAATTGGAAAATAAAATATACCTCCCATTTCTCGCTACCACCACAGGGAAAACGTAATGAAGTGCAGGAGATTAAGCAACAATTCCTGTATCAAATCTTCCTTGTACTCTCTAATTACTCAACACAACGTATACAATGGTTACTCCTCGACGATGAGAATTTGTTGCACGTTATTGAAAGACTTTATCCTAATGCTCTCAACTTTCTGGTGCATAACACAACCAATTACAGCACAGCTATCATGACATAAATCACGGTCACCACCAAATCTGGCTTACTTAAAGCTTACACTGAGTATTTAAAAATCAGGGAATTATTAAAGGGACTCAGTACTGCAGAAAGCACGTCAGTGACAGGCCATAGGGACCCAAGGCAGCCCACTGGCAGTACCACATCGTGGGAAGCAGTCGAAGCAGCCCTGCCCCAAAATAGCCAGGACCACAATCAGTGTTTTCTGGAAGGATTCATGCATGACATTCATCATCCCACCATAAATGAATTTAATGTAGTTAAGGGCAAAGAGGTACTCTGCATTCGGCTCCAATGCCCAACTTCCCTCCCCTGCCCGTGACAATCGATGCTCTCCCCAAGGTGCTCCCAAATCTAATCCCTGCCCATCCAGCATGGAAAAAACGCACTAGTGGGCTCAGTTTGTGAGGGGCAACAAAGTGATAGGCTCCCAGTCCATTTCCTTTCCTCCATCCGCATTATAAAGGCAATCCAAAATTTCTGGGGATTCCCAAAAACCCCCTTTGGAACGATAAATATCAGTACACAATCCCTCGGTGAACAGCTGCTCTCCAGTATATGGATCTGTCAATACCTTCTGCTGACACGACACTGATGATCAGTGTCATAAACACTGTTCAAATCCGCCCAGTGAAAGTTTAACACTGTGGGTAAGCACATCACTTTTGATGGGTTTCTCAAGTACCTGCAGTAAGTCACCGCTCCACCTCCCCCCTGCCCCGAGCTACTCCTAATGCTCCCATAAATCACACCTTCTGCAGGACTTGTGAGCTGGGCCACACAGGAGATCCTGCCTGACATTCACCACACCTGGACAAACTCCTCCATGTGGGGAAGCTCATTTCCTCATACAGCCTCTTGAACGATACGGCAAATACCATCTTCCTAGGTGAGGGCACTCAGCACCAACAGCGCAGGACCTTCTCTATCCCACCCGAAACATTTTACCAGCTCCCACAAAACCAATCTTTTTTCTAGCAGAGGCACTGTTATTCCCATTCCTTGCACTTGCAAAGTACTCCTTGACCAAGACTCATCTGCAGGGTGGGAGTAGCAAGGAATTTGTGTTCTCGCTCTGCTTCTCAGCATACCCAGTTGCTTTCATACATGATAGCACACAAACACAGGAGCGAACAAATACCTGAGATGTAAACGGGACCAAGCTCAGCTTTGGTGGCGTCCATCCCCACCGGTTTGTGGAGTTCGGTCCCACCAATCCCTTTGGACTGTTGAGGAGCACAAGAGCTAAGCTTTCTAAATGTTTAAATCAACTTCAGTCAGTCCACGGTACTTTCCAAACCTCTGTAATGTGTTCTTACAGGTTTTGTCCACAAAAACAAGTGGTCTGGACTGCAAGCAGGACTCCCTTTTCTTTCTGCCTTTCCAAGGGAAGAGTGGAAGAACCAACCACCAAACACTGTACATGCAGCACTTGAAAGCAGGCCATTCCCCCAAGGAGAACACCTTCAATCCCTGAAGGTTTACACTAGTGAAATGCAGCCCTGGGAGATGCCAGCGGGCTCATTTCTGCCCAGCATTTTTTTCCCAGCCACTGCCAACGCAAAAAATGCCACCTGGAAAAGGCAGGAAATCTACCCAGTGGGCTTCCCAAAAGTGCAGCGAGTCTGATCCACATCTGAACCATTCTGAAACCCAATTTTGGGCCACGTCAGCAGCTGGTGTAAATCAGCATCACTAGAGCAGCACAGCAGAGAGCGGAGCCTGGCCCCCGTCGCCACTCCAAGGTGCAGGAGCATCCCTGATTTCCTCTGACAGAATCAGCGCACTCGTCACCAACGTTTTTCTGAGCCAGAGCAGGAGGTTTGCCTTTATTTCCACTTTACTGCACCCTGCTGACCCAGGATACAGCTTACAAACAGCAAGTATGGAGTGACAAGATTTAATAGCCAAGTGATAACGCACGCTCGGTGCTAAAAGCCTTCTCCGGAAGGCTCTGCTGTCGTGTGAGCAGCCCAGGCATGCGGACACATCTCAGGAGACCAGCCCCTGGATGGGCCATGGCAACCTCGTGTCCTCTTTTGACAGCAGCAGGAGACACACCGACTCCACTCAGACTGGTTTCTGTTGTGTTTCCAACATGAGCTTTCCCATGATGGCTGCAAACTCCCCTCCACAGGAGTCGGTGCTGTTCAAGCCTGTTCCCACCTCCAAGGAGCCCCTTCACTTCTTGAGTGTCTCCTAACCAAACAGACCTATGTCCTTCTTCATCTCCACCTCACCAAACAGCACCAGCAGCTCCCAACACCAGGTGTCCAGCACAGACATCATTCCTCCCCCCAGATCATTCTATTTGCTTGATTTGGGGAAGCGGGAATAGGAAAAGCAGCCATGGAAGGAATATTACATCAAGACAGTTACGAAAAAATTAGAGAACTGTAACACAAGCCCTATACAGAACATGTGAGTACATAAACATTTCCCCTGGATTACATAATGAATGTAACACACATTGGGATCATGTTCTTCTTCTGATGCAACGTGGGCATTATTTTTGTTGATCTGTCTGGTTGGGTTTTTGAAAGTCACCGCTTCCTGCATTCCACAACAGAAACTTTACACCCTCAAAACCTGGTACCATTTTGTTTTATTCTTCCTGTCTTTATTCTATTTATTTATCCAGCCAGCCAACGTGAAAGGCTGTAAATCGTACTGCTACTTAAGTCACAGGGGGAATTCCTTTAAACATAAGTAAAAACTCATAAATAACTTCCTGCAGTCAACAATGCATTCATTTTCTTCTCTGCTTTCCAACTAATCTTCCAGCTAACAAATCAAATCAAGCACCCAAATGTAATTATTCTGTTGTGATAATCATCTTCTTATACTCAGAGCTTACCTCGGCTTATTTCTTCTCAAATTAAAATTAGCAGAGGGGCTTGGGACAGTGCGGGGGGAGAGGAGGAAAGGCTAGGGGGGATTGATAAAGCCAAGGTACGACAGGGAAACTCTTCATCTCAACCAAAGTCCTGCATCTCGAGCAGAAGGTTTGCCTTTTTGCGCTAGGTTGGTGAAAAAAAGTGATGCCAAACCCAATTTAGACTCACTTTTTATTAGTATGACTCATAGTACAGTTTTCAAGGCAATGAAGTGCATGATATAAAAAAATAGATGATTTTAAAACCGGGACAATTCTCCCAAACTTGCTGGAAGCAACGCAGCTACAAATAGAGCCAGGAATTAATCTGTGACAAAGTCAGTAAAAAGACAAGAAACACTTTGCAAAACACACCCACACAGGACAACGTGGGGCGAACATTTATTTTACCTTCCACAAAATCTGCTGTTTGTCCTGTAACTAGCCCTTAACACTTCCAAACCTCATCACTTCCAAACCCCTCCTGCCTGCTGCGGGCAGGGACGGAGCCCAGTGGTCATTCCCACCACCGTGGGCACATCAGGGATGAGCGAGGTAAATTCCCTGGAGGAATAATCCCACCCACAGACACGGAGTCACTGTGTTACACACCGCTCCACACCATCGGATCGGAAAGTGATGGCCAGAGCCAACAGCAGGGCCAGGAGCGTGAGGCTAAAAATAAACCAAGGGAAATAAACCTGCCACGGCTTTCAGACTCCTGAGGATCCAAAGGCACGGGGCTGGAGGGAAGGAACAGCAGCCCTGCAGTCGTCAGTGTGTATCCAGCACTCGGTGCTGGCGGCACAGCAAAGGGATGGTGTCGGAAGGGGAAAGGTAGGAGACCCCACCGCTGGCACTGGAGGGCGGGAATGGAAACGCAGTGGAGAGAGGGAATGGAACCACATCAGGTGAGTGGTTGCCTGCCCAAGAGCATAGTCATTCTCCTGAGAAAGGCAGAAGCTAGCCCAACCTACGCAGAAATGTCATGCTGCATGCCAGGGTACAGGAGAACAGAGATGGAGGGCAGCTGGGAACCCTACTCTACACCGCCCTGAATTTTTTTTAATTCACTGCTTTATTTAGTCATCTTCAAACAAAACTCTCATGACAAGTTTTTCCACGCAAACACCTTCTGTAAGCCTTTGAAAGCATGCAGATTTGTAACACTGAGGAAACAAATCATGCCAGCCACACTCAGATATTTCCATTCAGAACATGAGTGCTTTGGATGACACACAGCTTATTCCAAAGGCTGCAGGTGTGTTAGCCCAGGGTTTGGAAGGGAGCTCCACTCACATGGCTCCGACAGTGCCATCCCTTGCCAGCCCTGTGTCTCACCAACGCAGCCACACCACAGAAACAAACACCTGGTGAGCCTGGATTCCTTCTTCGTCTGACCTGCAGGACTGTTTGTGTATCGGAGAGTTNTGTATTGGAGAGTTCAGGAAAGGAAGGCAGGGCCACCTGGAAAGTGGGGTGTTTTTTAATTAGCTCGCTTGGGAAAGATGCACATCACAGGAGACAACACTCTGGCTGGTTAAACCCTTCAAATAAAAGGGAATTATGCTGAAAACACTGACGTATCTTTCAGTGAGGACCACCATTAAACTGCTGACAAATTATTCCCCTACACAGCACACGATACACCTTGAGGAAATGTTTCCAAGCCCAGGCTGCAGCTATGTGTTGGTGCAGGAGGGAGAACAGCCAGATCCCAGAGACAAACACATCCCATGGCTTACAGCGAGGGAGGGATGGTCACCAAGCCACCAGCCACAACACAAGAAGTCTTCTGCAGCGCTTCCCTCCCAGCAGACCCTATCCTGAGTTTTCTGAGGGTTGTTTTTTCACTCCAGTATATTTGTTTGACACATTTCAAGTGACATGTTCTTAATTCTGTATGACAGAAAGTGATTCTTAAAGTAATGTTGTGAGTTCCAGACGAAAACGTACATTTAGAGATTTAGAAGAAAAAAGCAGAAGAGATCTTACACGAGCAGAGGCTCCCAAGAGCTGACAGGGAGCAAGAGCCAAAGGGCTCCCCTCGCCCCCTTTCAGACACACAGTATAGAATCTCAGAATGGTTTAGGTTGGAAGGGACCCTAAAGATCATCCAGTTCCAAACACTTTCCATGGGCAGGGACACCTTTCACTAGAGCAAGTTGCTCAAAGCCCCATCCAGCCCAGCCATAGTCTTTGCCAGCTCATTTAAACCACTGAAGCTCTGCAAAATGTTTTGAAATCCTCAAACAAAGACCTCACAGTATAATAAAAAATTAAAAAACCTTGTATCCTTTCTATCACAAACGTAAACTCCCTAACAGTCACTCTGCACTAAGTTTGCCTGTTCTGCCAATATCAGTACCTTCGAAACTTCCTAAGGACTTCACAGAGCTCGCTAATTCCCAGGAATCCCACACTGGCCACAAGCTGGATACCAGCGTTTCTGGGTACACTTCCATGCAAGTTATTTCAGGTTCTCAGGTCTTGGCTTGTGGCACATGGACAGAGCATCACTCACCCAAGACAACATCTGCACAACTCCTCAGAGCAGGTCTAACTGCTGAGGGTACCTGAGATACCAAAGGACGGTCACTGAAATTACAGGCAAACATCAATCTGTGAGTGAAACGCTGACATTTCTCACTCCCAACACTGCAGTGCCATTGCTGCCAGTGAAGGTGAAGAACAGGAAGGCATGAATTTCTGGGAGAGGGTTATTTTGAGGGGTTTTAATCACAAACAAGGCTCAGCACAGTCCCACACCATTGGGTGGTGAGCTACCATGGGGAGTGTGGGGTCAAAGGACAAACTGACTCGAGAGCAACAAGAGCAAAACTGCTTGAAAAGGGAAGAAAACCAGCCCAAACCCAAAACACGTTTCATAAAACCATAGAATCATTTAGGTTGGAAAAGACCTCCAAGACCATCAAGTCCAATCATTAACCCAGCACTGCCAAGGCCACCACTGAACCACGTCCCCAAGTGCCACACCTACACGCTCCAAGCGCTCTTTTCCAGTGCATCAGCCAACAAAACAGGACAAGACAAGATGTATCAGGGAAACTGCCAGAGGGCAGGGTTAGATGGGATATGGGGAAGAAATCCTTCCCTGTGAGGGTGGGGAGGCCCTGGCACAGGTTGCCCAGAGAAGCTGTGGCTGCCCCATCCCTGGAAGTGTCCAAGGCCAGGTTGGACGGGGCTTGGAGCAACCTGGGATAGTGGAAGGTGCCCCTGCCCATGGCAGGGGATTGGAACAGAATGATCTCTAAGGTCCCTTCCAACCCAAACCATTCCATGGTTCTGTGATATTATAGAGCAGGGGTGACTCCACAGTGGCCAGGAGCTGTGGGGCAGTCGCCCTGGGCTTTGGGGTGCACGGATCCAAATGCCCAGTTGGCACTCATGCCTTGTCCTACTGCGGGGCAGTGAGCTCAAAAGGAGTGGGGATGGAGAGCAGAACTCCCAAGCATCTCAGTTTCATGTGGCATGCAGCTATCCCAGGAAGCAATGTCTTTTTTATGCCTTGTTTTGTTTTTTGGTTGTTTGGTTTTTTTGGGTTTTTTTTTTTTTGTTTGTTTTTTTAATCTGCTATTTTCCAGTCCAAAAAATGCTACTGGACACAGGGCATAGTTATGCATGTGGCAGCCTGAACACATCAGGAAAATTTAAAATTTCAGCTGCATACACAAAACCCTCTAATACATGTATATTTTATTTGATTTACTGTGATACTTTTCTTCCATCTCTTGAAAGTAATTTTTCTCTAAAGCATAACTGCTTAATTGGCAAGTGTACAAAATATAATTACACTGCATACAAGTTACAATATTGCTTATGGGAATATCACTGTTGATGCATTCTGCTTTATTTTGTGTTTAATCTCTATTAAGAGATCTGTATGAAAATAGCAAGGTACTCTTGATCTTATAAACATGACATGTGGTTCAGTCATTTTCTGCCTTTACCAGAGCCCAAACAAATGCAATTGAAAGACAACAGAAAACTCCTAGGCTGGCCTAACATGTCCAAATTAATGAAATTCTTACATTCTCCTCTAAAGGAAGTGCAGTCCACAGCACAGTTAACAAGGAAATATCCAAGCTCTCCAGGCTGGGGTTTGTTACATCCATTACACCGCCAGAGCGATGGAAGGACAAGGGCACATAGGAATACACAGCTCTGAATGACAACTTCAGGGGGGGATTATTATATCCCTTACAAGAACCTTTGCAATCCCATCTTTTATAGTGGAAAATACGTGGATGAGTCATGCCAGGATCATGAGCAGTGCCCAGCACCTGGCAGCAAAAAACTCGCCCTTTGTGCCCCTGGCTCTGCCAGCCAGACCAGTGCAATTCCCAAATGGCAGAAAGCTGTGTCAGAGGAGGTTTAGACTGGATCTCAGGAAAAGGTTCTTCCCCCAGAAGGTGGTTGGGCACTGAACAGGCTCCCCAGGGCAGTGGGCACAGCACCAAGGCTGACAGAGCTCCAGGAGCGTTTGGACAACGCTCTCAGCAACAGGGTGCGATTGTTGGGGTGTCTGTGCAGGGCCAGGGGTTGGACTCGATGATCCCCGTGCGACCCTCCCAACTCAGAGGCAGTTGTGGGTCCCTTCCACCAGCCCCAAATCGGCTCCCCCTCCCGTGAGCGCTTCCACAGGTAACGTTACACCCAGGAGAAGCTGTGCTGTGTGGAAATGGGTCTCGCTGGTCTGACAGTTCACCACCATGGGCAGGGTTTAAGTGCCTTAAAGGTTTATTTCACTTGCTGGAGTAATGAGATTAATGCAATGTTTGTTTGTTTAAGCTAAATCATACAAAGCCAAACATCTAAATGTCCTTAATTCAGAGCATCAGCCCAAGCTGTGTTACCATGTGAGTCCATCTTACTATCTTTTTTTTTTTTTCACCGTCACTTTTAATTGCACCAACAAATTCCTGGTTTGCTCCAGTTTCTCTCCCAGAGGTCAGACAGCGCACAGAGACCTTGAGTGGCCAAATAAACCAGTAAACATCATTAGTTTGATGTTTTCACATATTCCTGGTTTTCTCTGCAACTGGGTTTTTAACATATTCAACTTCTAGACCTAAAAACTCAGCAGATATAGACCTCTGTATATATATATTTACATTTATATATGTATAGCTCTGTGTATAGATATAGAGGTAGATATATACCATGTAGGTGTATGTAGATATAGATATACACACACAGAAAAGAGATCTGAAACAACATTCCTGTCATAACAGTTCCATACTCAAGCACAGCATGGAGCCCAGTGATCCCACAAACCTCATCCATGAATGATGGATGACATGGACAGACCCATCTCCAAACTCCCCTAAAAGCAGAGTAAATCTGCAAACATCCAGCTGATGTTCTTACTTCAAAAATAAACGTGCACACAAACACAATCACTACACCAGCAACGTACAACTGATGTTTAAATCTGGATGTTACCTGGTTTGATCAGTTTTCACTGTTCTGCTCTCAAGTTTCCCACCGGGATCAGAGCTGTTTCTGATGTTCTGTGGCCACGGAGAGCTGGCTGGGAGTTTGAATAAATTCTGCATGATCAGATAAAGCACACAACTATCAAAAAAAGTAATCCTCCCTCATTTCCTTCCTGCACCTAAATTAACTCACACCTGACCCAGGCATTAGCCACCATACAGACTAACACTGCCCCTGAGAACTTCTCACCCTGTGCCAAGTACCTGGTGTTGACACTGGAAGTAACTCATCCCTGTGGCGGATATAAGGCATTTTTTAGGGAAATGGTGGGGAAATGAACAACCTACAGGAGCTTTCCTGAGTTCTCCAGGTCCCATCCTGTAATCTCCACCTTCAGACACAGGTCTCCTCTCTGCAAGTCATCTTCTTGAAGAAAATATGTCATGCTGGTGCTTGGGATCTGCAAACACCTGGATGCTCTCATTTAAATGACAGGTTTTCATGGATTTTGAGGTCAGAAGAAACCACTGTGATTTTTTTAGCCTGACACACTGCACAATAACTCACCTAAATTAATCACTGCTTGAGCCTTTTTCACTCCAATGAACAAATATCTCAAATTCAGCATTTCCAAAAGTACAGAAATCACCAGCACCTTCAGCAGCTTCTTCCACCATCAACAGTGCTGAAACCATAGACCTTTGCCCTGTTCTTTCCCTGGCTTCACCTCCCAGGTCTTGTTAAAACTCTGCCTGCCAGATCCAAGAGCTCTTTATTATTCCATTTATTTTCCCCATGATAACACTAATTCCCTTAATCAATTTACCTTCCAACACTCTCCTGGCTAAGTCAAGCAGATGAAGGTCCTGGACCCTTCTCGTGCATCCCTTCCCGACTCCTTCTGCGTTCCCACAGCCCCTCCTTGCCAGGCAGCAGGGCACAGGGTGGCTGCCATGTCCCTGCTCCAGCCTGGCAGCCACCTGCCAGCGCAGACAAGGAGCACACAAGACCTTTGCCCATAATATCATATTAGCGGCGCTGGCTCGTGACCCCCCGCTCCTCCATAAAGACATGATTTCTCCAGACAGCATCCTGGAGCTACGGCCCGTGTTGTTTGCTCTCAGATAGAGAAATTTACAGTTGGCCATCTGAGAAATATTACCTGCTTGTATCCAGGCAATACAAATTGCTTTCACCAGCGGTCACTCCTGTTCGTTATTTACCACTCTCCCAATCTTTGTGACATTTCAAGCTTCAGCTGCAGTGACTCTCTGTCTTATCACGGCTTGCTCGCACATTAGGCAGCGTAAGGACAAAAAGGAGTGTTCAGAGAGGCTGCTAGAAGGGGATGTTTGGAAATTATTCCTGATTTTACCACAGGATTTTGAGAGCCGACGCTCTGCTGGGTCTCAGCCCGTTGCTCTTTTGCAGATCCCCAGCCCAAAGAGCGGTGCTGTAACCAAGCTGCATTTATTGACCAATTCTAAGGAAATAAACCCTCCCTCAGTCACCTTTATCAATCCAATCGATAAGGGACTCCTGGAAACAGAAAAGTTAGTTCTCAAGGATGTGCTGCCCCTAAACCCAAGCCACTGGAGACTGAGTACATCACCATCCTGCCTCTATCCTTAAATAAATCCCTACCAGTGACTCAGAGCACCTGTCCAGAACTCATGTTGAGCTGACAGGTTTGTGATACTCAGCCTGGCCCATTTACTGCTTTTCTAGAATAATACAAGATAAGCATGGCCACGGTTCACCAGAACTCTCCAATACTTCAGGACTTAGTAAAAATACACATTACTGGCTCAGTTTACTCTGTAAACCTTTTCTGGTGAGAGACACTGGGGCTGGTGCACAAAGGTCTGACTAAAGAACATTTACTTCTACCACAGTCTTAACAGGGGCTAAACACATAATTTCCCTCCCCCTCCAGAAAGTGTAATATTTTTGATGTTCTATTAACCTCATCTAACAACCTAGTTTGATTTCTAGTATTCTGCAGAATTGAACTTCTGGCTAGACAAAACCAAAGTTGCATTTTGTCTCCTCAAATCTATCTAAGCTGATTCTAACGCACAACTTTTGCTGTCCAGATACACAGTAATAGACACACAAATGGGAAAAATGTGTCATTCTGGTGCTTCACCTAGGAATGATATTAGAGCAGATAAAACAATCCTGCTTCCTTCTGGGAACAGAAAATAGGTAGAATAGGTATTTCACCTGAGAAACACTTGTTACTAGCAAAGGGCAAAGCTGAAGTTAGAACAGGTATTCCAGTACTAAACTTTGGGACACCCTAATTCCAGGCTCAAATGTTGCATTGGACCATTTTTTGTATGAAAAGAGGGACCAGCTCAGACCAGTGCCAAACATAAAAGCTACACAAGCTTGTGCTGTGTGATCATGAAACATCAGACAACTGAAATCATGAAAGCTGATGAACAGAGGTTTTTTTCCATATTTTGAAATTGATTTCATCCACAATTAATTACAGCAAAACTCAAGTCTCTCAACTTTTAAGTGTAACATCTAGTATTTAGCCTTATTACTTTAATTTACTAATTCCGTTCAACATCCCCTCTCAAGGAAAACCTGGTTTTTAGCATAAAAGTAAAAAACGTGAGCTTTTTATGGTAGTTCTACAGGTATTAATACAGCCTCTTATATTTGGCCTCACATATTTTTAAAAGGGAATTTATTTGCAGGGTTTTCCTTCCAGCTAACACAAACAAAGGACATTCTCCACACAGATATATCATGGTAAAATTAAAGGATACCTGGACAAAATCATGGAGAGCTGACAAGGAAAGCCAAGATGCAGCTACTCCAAGGAGTCTGCAGAAGGCCAATTTTTAATTAAAAACTTTATCTGGAACGTAAACCACAAGCTCCCAACGCCCAAAGTGCTCCTTGTGCATCACCCATAGAGGAATAAGGCAGAGACCCCACACCGTGGGGAAGCCTCAGCCAGAGGTGTCCATGGAGGTTAACACATGTGCTTGGGATGCAGGAAAAGATGCAGGAAACCTGGGAGCCATCCTGGATGACAGCGCTGCCACCGGCAGGCACGGCGGGGCCAAAAGGGAATTGTTTAGTGAGAAGGGAGGAAACAGGTCATGGCAGCTTCCCCTAAATATTAACAGAAATGCCCATAATTGCAGGCTGAGGACCTGCAGAGCTCATTACACCTATGACAGCAGCTTCCCCTAAATATAAACAGGAACATCCATCACTGCAGGAGGACCTGCAGAGCTCATCACATGCCATGGTGTGACACCCACCGTCTGCACAGGACCCAGCTATGGGATTCATTGCTGGGTTTGCTTATTTTCTACCCCAACAACGATGTACCAACTCCATCGCTGTGTCAGCCTCTTCTGGGGCTGGATACTGCAGTCCTCATACACTTGTCACTCTTCCCAAAGCCTATCAGCATTTCAAAGGGGCTCATCCACACTCCCAGCCAGGGTTGCTCATACCTTGCAGAGCCACATATTACAGTTATTACAGTAATAACCAAAAGCCAGGCTGATTTTGGAATATCCCACAATTTTGCGCCAACCTCCTCAGCACAAAAGCTCCTCTTTTTCCAAAGTGAATGGGTCACTAAAAAAAAAAAAAAAACCAACAACAAAAAAACCAAACAAACAACAAAAAAAACCCCAACAGATAGATAAGCAGCATCCATTATGTATCTGTTATATTTAGCAACAGAGAATCCATCTGCATTACTCCTGGTCTCATTAAAGACTTGGCTCCTTGTAAATATTATGTGTGTAATCCACACATTCTCCCTCTACACTGTGCTTCAGGGGTCTATTTCAGAAATAGTTGGTATGTGCTGCTGCAAAGAAATAGTGGCTGAGTGTTTGACAACACTGCACAAGTTTATGTACATGGGCAACCACAGCTGACCTGGTGTGAAGATCAGCTCAGAGAGGTTCCTACCAGCATCTCCTCACAAAACCCTGTGCTCTACACCTGTGCCCAAAGAATGGCGTGATCTGGTCAACCTCGAGTTGGCCACCATGGTGGCAAAGATGCTTCCTAATCTCACACTGCTCCGACTGCTGGTGGGATTAGGGAGAGGACCTGAGCAAAGAAGAGCCCAAAATTCAACAATCAAGCAAGTTTTTTTTAACCATATAAAACCTACTGCCATCAAGAGGGATGGACAGGAGCCCAGTACTTTCAGCAGGACCACTGGTTTTTACTGGCTTAAAGCATACATGAAATTATTGCCCGGTAAGGCTGGAGTCATTAATAATTAAAGTCTACAATTGATGTGTTCAAGTAACTTGGGTTTTATTTGCATTTTACAGTAAAGGCCCAGAACAGATGGGACTTTATAGATGCCTATCAAGACGCCTTTTCTGATCCACCCAGAATACCATGTATTTGGAAAACAAGGCTGAATTATCCAAAATAATTCTGTAACCCTTGAGCACACAGCTCCCAGATGTGGAGCAAGGGGACCCTGAAAGGTGATGGTATTCTAGGTGCTTAATGACAGACCCCAGACCAGCCAAAGCAAATTTCATCCCACCTGCACTGACCTTCGGAGCATGCAGATGCAAACCTCTCCATCAGGCCACGCTGGTTCCACCACATGCTTTTCCCATCCAACTCTTCCAGGTGTATTTCTTTTTAATAATCCCACAGAAGTTCCCAATAATATAACCTAGACACTAAATAAAATTACAGCGCATCCCGAAAAGTGTTCAAGGCCAGGCTGGGTGGGGCCTTTGAGCCGCCTCAACTTAGTGCAAGGTGTCAGTGCCCATAGCAGGGGGGTTAGAGCTGGATGAACTTTAAGGTCATTTCCAACCCATACCATTCCATAATTCTACGATGACTCTATGAAATCGTTACAGAGCAAAAAAACCCCATAAGCTTTGGCGGAAGCACCACTGTGACCTTCCCACACAGCGCCGCCTCATCAGACCACGTACAACAAACCCAACCAACCAAAGCAAATTCCAGTGTCCCACCAGCGTTACCACCTTGGCGAGGAGAAACAAACACTAATTAAAAAGCTCCAGATGTTTATTCCTGGTTCTTAAGAAATCACCAGGGCTCACCAGTGCAAGAAACAGGAGTACACACTTATAAAGGATCACTTTATAGCAACTGTATAACAACTGGTTTTTCTGTGCTCTGTCACCAAAATTGCTGCTAAGTTCACACAAAATTTTATGTGGCAATTCCTCAGTAAAATTCCAAAGATATTAATCTCTTCACCATGACGGAGCAGAGCAGAAGGACAAGATATGTGGCATAATGAGAAGGTTTAGCTTCCACGCCCCTGCTGGGGCAAAGAACAGTCATGGCATTTTTCACCCTTTCAGCTAAATCTTATTTTCTTTGGCAAAGGAAAAGGAGAGAAAAAAAAAAAACAAAAACAAGCCACAGGAACATAGCAGAAGGAATGAGAGTTGGCCCAGGAAAACCTGAACACGGCAAACTGCATTTTAGAATTACATCTTCCCACCTGGGTGTGACAAACCACGTTTTAGAATTACATTTTCCACAATCACAAGCAGCAGTAGAGAAAACACCAACCAATTCCTGGCCGAAACAATCATTTTATCTCAGCAATGAGAGAGAAATCCGCATTGACTTGCTAAAACCTCTCCTTCAAAGTTTGAGTGCTCCCTGCAAGAGGGGACCAACGATCACTTTGCACCACCCCCACATGGTCATTTAATTCACCTGTGAGCCCTGATGGCATTTCTCCTGTCAGAGCCTATAACTGGAACATCCTTAACAGCTGGGCTGAAAAACCCCCAACCTCTAGGGCAGGTGTAAGCCATCAGCCCAGATTTAAGAGCTGCTCACCAGCAGCTCCACTCTCCACTCCTTTAACTTACTACACCAAGAATATAGAGCAAAGGCAGGAATACTCACACTAGATCTGACGTGAGGAGTAAATGTGACACCCATCAGGTTTTATGAGACAGCATCATCCACCAGATCTTAACAAAACACTTGCAAATTTCCAGTGCTGTGTTCCGAGAAGCTTTTCCATTTCTTCCACTTAAACATGAAGCCGCTTTCAATTCCCACAGCTAGTAAACAGACCCCAAAAAAACCCAGGCAAAATTAACCTACCTTTTCCAAACAGTTGGGCAAACCCAGATTCAGGGTGTTTTTTCATTAGAGTATTTCACTCTTGCCAGAGTCAGCTGAACTGAAGAAGTGTTATTTGAACTGCAGCCAGCCTGATGGATAAATCAACTTTCCCAGCCAAAGGCTTCAGTACATCACTTCCAGCTCGTGCCTGGGACCTCATACTTTGAGGGTGATGTTTTTCCTGATACAAGGAATATTACCACCAGACCCCAGTGACAAACCTCTGCACTGAAACACTGGCGTTAAAGATGACAGTCTCTGCAACAGTTCTTGCTGTGAGGACATTCCTCTGAATCCAGGAAAAGCAGGAGTGGAAAAGAGTACAACTTTGCCCTTGGAAAAGCAGGGGAGATGAGAGGGAGGTCTCAGCAAAGCGAGCTGCGGAGCGGCAGCTCCGGAGCCGCCCTGCTAGCCCAGCCCCAGGATCCCACATGGGCTGGCGAGGAGAAAACTACCTTAAAAAGAGGGAAAGCTGATGGCAAGAAAACATCATCTATGATTTGTACACTATAAAGTTGACAATAAAATTCTGGACCAAGGAAGCATCTCAGTCTGAAATTCCAGGAGGAAAAGGAAAAGTCAAACACTCCTGCAACCGCGCTCCAAAACACGGGAGTGTGCCACTGCTCTGACTAAGCTACCTTATTTTCTGTTCAGCTTTAGAAATACTTGGTTATGACTTTTAAAGGGAAAGACACTTTGATTGTCCATGACTGGAAAGAGCTTAGATCAAGTGAGTAACGGCCACAGCCCCCAGATGCGCCCGGGTTTGCAAACGATGAAAGCCAACCTCTGTCCCTGCTAATGGTTAACAGGTGGGCTTCACAAACGCCTCCAAAAATAAAAAGCTCCTTTCTAAAAATACCACCCTTCATTCACCACACCAGATTTTCCAGAAAAATACTGACGATAGCTGACGTTTCCCAAACAATCGCTTCTACAGGAACTTGTGGCTGCCCTTGAAGCAGAAAGTTTGGCGAGGCAAAGAACATAAATCGAGCCCTGTGGATGGACCTATTCCCTCGGCCACCTCCTGAGCTCGAGCACAAATCAGCTTTATGGAAACAACTGATTACAGAACACATCGCTACAAATAATTTTTTTTTTTTTTTTTTACTACAGGATGCGTAATTGAAATGTCTGAGATCCAACAATCACCTCTGAATTCATAAATACCTCATAGTATTCCGAACACACTCTCCTATAATGAGACCGTCTTCAATTTTCCTTGGTAAAGAGACCTTTAAAGAATGCTAAAGCAGGTCGGCGCCCTTATGCACTGATGGAAACAGGAACAAAAGCATTTTGCCACAAGGCATCTCGTCTGTCATTATTTTCTTCACTCTGCTTAAACAAACCGAAAAGTACGTGCCTTTCCCCCCCCACTAAATATCTGCAATAACTGCAATTTCATCCTGTCGGAAAGCCACCATCTGTATGAAAACAAGGGACCATTATACCGAACCGTCACCGGCGATCGGTTTTTTCCTGCTTCACTAATGTTTTTTAAAACACGGGATTAAAATGTCATCCCATCCCTCCCGTTCTAGGGAGCCGTGCGTATTCCTCTCCTCTGGTCACGGTATACTTAATCAAGTGTGAATGATTAAAGTACTTCAATTAGAGCTACGTACATTCATTGCAGGCAATTCAAAGGCAGCGGAGAAGTGCAGCTGAAAGAAGAAATTACTTCTACTACTTTGAGATCTCCATCTCCTACTTTCCTCCTCCCCAGCACAGCCAGAGCCCTGGGACCCGGCAAAGTACCAGGCGCTAAGCTCCAGCCAGGATTTACCTTAGGGGCACGTCCCTCGGCAGGACAAAAGGCTATTCTTTCCCCCTCTGCAAGTCCCTCAAGTTTGGGGGGGATGTTATTTTTTTGGAGGGGGTGTGAAAAGAACAGTCTCAGCGCGTAAATCCATGCACCCCCTCTGATTTTCCATTCTAGTGATATCGGGGAAGGGTTTAAAATGTCCAAATCGGAGGGGGGGGGATAATAAATAAAAAAATAGTGGGGAAATTATTTTGAGATTTAAGTGGGTAAAAGGAGGGGGGGAAGGAGCAAGGCGCGGCCCCGCGGGCACCGCGCACCTCCGCGGGTTAAAGCGCGGAGAGTTGCTAAGTGACTGCGGGGCGAGTGCGGTTATTGAGCCGAAATAAAAGAATTTTTAAAAAAAATTAAAATAAAAAAATATTAAAAATTTAAAAAATATTTTTCCTAAATAACCTTAAAATTAAGAGTGAAAAAAAAAAAAGGCAGTAACTAAACACACTCATTGTT